>CAUYLG010027636.1:0-103866 GCA_963573385.1 Cacajao melanocephalus | reverse complement strand
ACAGCAGTGCATCAATGTAGCAAAACTGTACTTGTTGTCCATGAATAACAAATTTGATATAAACAGTTAAAAATGAAACAGACAGGGGTGGGGAGTTGGGGAGAGATAGCATGGGGAGAAATGCCAGATATAGGTGATGGGAAGGAAAGCAGCAAATCACACTGCCATGTGTGTACCTATGCAACAATCTTGCATGTACTTCACATGTACCTCTAAACCTAAAATGCAATTAAAAAATGTTACTTATCCACAGCAAATTATAGGAACTAAGAAAGTCAAAATACATGTAATTAATAATTGTATTGACATTTAGTTTTAGCTACCATAAATGTAAATATAATAATTTTAGATATAACCCACTCCTCTTTAAATTTCTAGAAGGTAGGCAGTTTTGTTATTGCTTAAATAAATTTCTATATTCCACAGATATCTTACTCTCATTGGACTAAATGAGATAGGAATAACTCTTATAAAGTGTTTATTCTATTTATTTATTTATTTATCTATTTATATTTATTTTTATTTTTCCGATATGGGGTCTCGCCCTTTCACCCAGGCTGGAGTGGTGCAATCTTGGCTCGCTGCAACTTCCACCTCCCCAGTTCAAGCTATTATCCTGCCTCAGCCTCCTGAGTAGCTAAGACTACAGACTTGCGCCACTGCTCCGGCTAATTTTTTGTATTTTTAGTAGAGATGGGGTTTCACCATGTTGATCAAGATGGTCTTGAACTCCTCACCTCATTCAGGCTGCCTACCTTGGCTTCCCAAAGTGCTGGGATTATGGGCATGAGCCACCGCACCCAGCCTCTTGTTTGCTTTTTAAAAATATATATTAATTTTCTTCCACTGTAAAAGCTTTTTAAAATGTACTCTTATTTCTTTCCACCATAGCAGTTTACTATAGCATTTTACCATGTAAATAATTTATCAGATTCTTTCAATTTCCACTTCACAATATTAGTTAGAATATAGTCACTTATCAAGTTTTTTTCATATTTGGATATTATCCTTACTCAAGGGATCACCTGTAGTTATTTCTTTATTTACACTTCCACACTCTGTCATCAGCTGCCACTCTCCTTTTTTACTCCTACTTATCTTTATTCTATTCTTTTTCTTTGTTTGGATGTCGTCAGCTCGATTTTCAACTGCTTCTCTTCTAATTATAGTCCATTTCTCCTGTGACTTGCACCTCTTTCTTTTCTGCTTTGTGCCTTGAGCAGTAATCCAATCATATCAATATATTTGCCAAATGCAGTAACCTTTCCACATTCCCAGAGTGACCATGGTTTTGGGTATGAGATTAAAAAATAGACTTTTTTTTTGAGATGGAGTTTTGCTCCGTCGCCCAGGCTGAAGTGCAATGGCGCAATTATGGCTCACTGCAGCCTCCACCTCACAGGTTCCTGTGATACTCCTGTCTCAGCGTCCCAGGTAGCTAAGATGACAGGTGCACACCACAGGCCTGGCTAATTTTTGTGTTTTTAGTATGGACGGGGTTTTACCATTTTGCCCAGGCTGGTCTCAAACTCCTGACCTCAGGTGATCTGCTGGCCTTGACCTCCCAAAGTGCTAGGATTATAGGCGTGTTCCACCTCGCCAGGCCAAAAGGGACTCTTCTAATGCTAAATTTAAGTTAAACAGTAGGTTTAAATGACTTGTGAGAAAATAAATGATCAATGTCAGTAAGTATTTAAAACACGGCTTCCATTTTTAAAAAGGATTAAAGAATTTCAAAAGATGTAATTAGAGCCCTTATTTAATTCAGAGCATATTTACTACAGCATATGGTGCAACTATTCTAATCACCTCTTTGAGTACTAACATGGCAACTAACACATACTCATACTTTGGTGATATTGCCAGTTTCCTTATTTATCATGTGAAACTGCCTGCTCATTAAAGCGCTGCCTTCACACAGTTATTTTACTGGCTTGCATGTTAGAGTTATCAATGAAGGCTATTCCTTCTTTGAATTATCCCTATTTTGTTGTCCTTACAGATTTCAGTAACACTACCATTATATTGTGAATATGGAATCATAATATAATGTCTATAAAATTATTAACATGTATCTTATAATAAAATATTATCCTGTGCTATTGATATCTTTTAGAAACGTGTTTTAGAATATAAACAATCTTAACATTTGATTTTCTTCCCTTATCAGTCACAATAAGATAATTACAAATATTTAACATAGTTAAAAGATAGTATCTTAAGATAAAAAATCATTAGTGGATTGAAAGACTATGGAATAATTGACATTGACTGGAGTTTTTCTTTTGCTCCTTTGGAAAAAAAAAGAATTTTTCTTATTGCTTTCATTAATTAACTCAATGTTTGCTTCTTTTTAGTTAGATGGACCTATAATGTCAAAGACAGTATTACTTAAAATTTCAGATTAACAAAACTTAAATTATAATTGAATAAACTCAGTGAAATGCTTTTTCATGAAAAATTTTAAAAATTTTGCTTGGCTTCTGTCTATATAACATATAAAATTCCATATATAACACTTATATAACTTTACTATTTTAACAATGGAAATTCAATAATTCAAAGTTTAATATTAAAACTTGTGAGCCTTGGTTTAGTAAAGGAAGTCAAATGTAGTGACACTCATGCCTTCTCATCAAAGACAAAATAGAATGTTAAAATGTTTTTGTAAGAGAAAGAAGACTAAAGAATTAAATTTAAATATAATTGTTATTCAAATAATATAAAAAGTTTAATAAAATTGTGTGTATATTGTTTTCACTGCTATTCCTATTATTTTATCATTATTTTTGAATATTAACAAGGATACCATTCACATTGTAAACATGTTTATCACTTCGACCTTTTTTGTAACATAATTAATTTTTGACTCAATAAAATAATAATTCATATATTGATTGCTAAATCTTTCCAGTACAGTAAAATATTCTCATGAAAATCTGACATGAAAATTTTACAAAATATAAAAATTCCTTCTAATAGATTACATATTCTGCTTCTACTTAGGAAGATATTGAGTTTAATACACTTAAAAAAACCACCTTAATTGTTCAGATTCAATAAAACACACAGTTAACAGGGATTGGAAATTATTCTACCACTTGAACCAAACCAAAATAGATAAAATATATAGAATAATAATTTTCAAGACACTAGACATCAAGAAACGAAACCTCGTGATCCCTGAGAAGTTAGGAAAAGCTGATAAAAAAGTCGTAAGTTTGCTCCAGTTTACTGCTGTGAAAGAGTTTCTAGCCATGCTGCAGAGTGTGAAAAAATAGGCAAAAACCATGGAAACCCTGAGAGAAGGGGAAGCAGTGGAGACAATGCTAAGAGGTGCCTGGAGCCTACATGGAAAGTAGTAGAAATGAGGAAGCTGAACAGAGGAAACTCTGGCCATGTGAGGGGGTTCTCTTTAAGTATTTAGCTTAGTACTGCTCAGTGAATGTAGTTAACAAAACTAGTGGGAAATGTGAATAGAATTATTGAAGGAATTGGAGGTGACAATGCTCAAAGACATACAGGGACCACAATATTTGTTCATAAAAAAAGAAGAATGCAAAAAGAATTCAAAATAAATGAATAACATTAATGAATGCAAGGATCAGTCAACATATCAATTTTTAAAACAAAATGGCAGTGATTTATCATAAAATTCCAGATTTATAATATATATATATTATATATATATATATAATATTTACATGTACAGCAAAATGTACTCAAAAAGCCTGGTTTCTATCAAGGATTAAACATTCTTTTCAAGATCCTTTGTTTTTAATAATCTATTTCAAATATGTATTTCATCAGGGTGACCCTAGTTTATGTGATTTCTGGATATATAATTATTTAACAATAGCCGTTTTTGGTAGGCTAGAAGGAAAGAGACGGTATTGTAAGAAGTTCACACTGGTTGGGAAATGGGTTTATTTTATTAATATGCTTCACCTTCACATATACCTATAATACTATAATATCTATTCCTTTTGTTCAAATATTATATAATAAAATTTGAAATAGACAAAAAAAGATCACACTGGTCAGGTGCCATATGCATCTGTATGTAGATGAGGAATCACTTAATATCTGAAAGCTTCATGTAATCTCACCATAAGGTTTTTTTTAAATGATAACTTTAGGAAGGTGCTATACAAAACTTATCAAATGAAAGCTATAAAAGGCAAATCTATACACGAAACAATGGAATACTATAGTTACAAATCCTGAATTACCTAAGTGGATGCATTTGCATGCATGCGTGAATTAGAAGATGATATTATAGAAATGTCAATTTTCTCCAAATGTGTATATAGATTAAATGCTATCCCAGTAAAAATGGCAGCAGCTTTTTAGTGGAAATAGGAAAGCCGACGTTGAAATACATACGGAAATTCAATTGTTGGCACTAGCTGATAATTTGAGGAAGTATAAGGCACAGGAACCTAAGAGCAAAACGTAATATAAAATGCAAGTATTAAGGCATACAAAATAGCGTGTATTGGAAGTGTAATTTAACTTGGATGCTTCAGTTGTTTTGAAAATTTATCTTAGTTAACTATTCCTATTGTTTTATGGTGTTTGATACATGAGATGTTATAGCATTAGTTTTCTAAGAGTATTTAATATTAAAAACAACTCTGTGGCCTTTTTTCTTTCGTCTATGTTGTTAATCATCAATTTTATCTAGAGCACAGAGTTTCTATAAGTGAGGCAGTTTTTGCCTCATGTATTAAACCTAGACTTAAGCACTTTGATAATAAAGCAGAAAAAAGGACATTTAAAGACAAATATTTTATATCTTTTTTATATTTAAATACAATAGCAAAATATCGGCTCGTCTAAGTCTAAGTACTGATATTTTTAAAAGCTTAACAATTACTGTGGCTAGATTTGATGAACTCCACTTCCCTTTCTTTAATATATTAGGAAATGGTATTGTTCACTTAAAGCTATTAAACTATGTTTCTTGTTATTTCTTCCTATCCTGGAATGTCAGCCCACATCCATTATTCACATGAAACAGAGTGAACTTTAAATAAGGAGATTATACTGGAGGGAAATGAGAAAGCCGTCATTCTCAGTTTTACCCCATACTGCTATTAAAGGTTACATAGCTGGTGATCTTTCTTTTTCCTACTTTTTTTAAAAAGCTTCATCTCCTTTTTTTTTTCTTTTGGACTTTCTATCTTATTCTGTTTCATCTTCCATAATATCCACATAATTCTGTTTGTGTTCTGTATTGTATGAAGGAACTAATTGCATTATTTTAAATGATTTACCATCTTCATGTTGTGAGCCAGACATTTAAATATCTTATGATGAATAAGGTATTGTATGCCATAGTACTTTCTATTCTTTGTCTAGAATGTGATCGAGGTATATTAAAGTCAGTAGATATGACAATATTTGCCTGAAGAATTCAAACATCAAGTTTTATCTAGTGTAAATTAAATGATTAAACAATGGCAATTGAAATGAAATGCTAACAGACCTTTCACTAAACAGTAAGCTATACGATTATAGGTGGTGTTTCCTGACAATTATATTCCTGTTTATCAGCAAAATGTTTCTATAACACCACTTCATATTAGATGATTGATACATGCTTAAAGACAAAGGTAAAATGTAAACATTGTGCTTATTATTTAATATCAGTTTATGATTTATGATAAAATATTTAAACTCAAACCATAAAATAAAAGCACTGAAATTTATTGTTTTAAATTTTGGTTGTACATATAAAAAGTAGTAGTATAATCTAGAACCTTTATAAATTATTAGCTACAATAATTGCTGTTACCAGTAATCACTACATTTATTTGTCCTTGATGATCTTTAATATGCTTCATGTGTGGGCATATCAGAAAAAATGTAAAAACCAACAGTTTTCAAAAGTCAATAATTGATATATATACTTCTTGAAACTGTATACATTACAGAAAGACAGTGAGTTTTGGTGGATAAAATAAATGTTTTGAGTAATTACAGATCTACTTTTTTTAATTCGCTTGTATGAGTAGGGGCAAGTTATTTAACCTTAAATTTTAGTGTCATTATTGGTATAAAGAGGAATAAAAACAATTCTATATATGTTTTCTATAAAGAAGAAACAATAGAATGAAAATAAATTCATCTATCCTCTTTCCTTCATTTTCTGAAAATGCCCCTCTCTACAACTACTGCTACTTCCCTCCCTGTTCCATAACTTTTTTTTAATGTATTTTTATTTTGAATTTATTAAATACAACTCTTGGCTTTTTGGTTTACTAAGTCTTTTCACTTAAAGATCTTCAAATATTCTCTCTAAAAATACTTTTAGACCTAGTCAAATTTTTGAACTGTTGTGACAAGTATCTGGCTGATGAGTGGCATCTTTCTTGGATATCTTATCATTACTTCAATTTCCTAGGTTATTACTGAACTGACTTGAAATCTTACATCCACACAAAATCCTGCACACACATGTTTATAGCAGCTCTTTTAATAATTAAAAGACAAAAGCAACATTATGATGTTATAGTGATGCAAATAAATGATTGAATATATTCATGCATATATAAACACATACACAGGGAGAGTAGACATATCTCCCATGCAGAATCCCAGATAATTTATGTAGCTACTCTACCTTATAGTAGAAGAAACATAATTCCCCACCCACTTCTTAGTATGGGCTGTGAATAGTGACTTACTTCCAATGAGTACAGTACTAGGAAAGATGAAGTAGCTTTACAGTGGAGAACCCTCACTAACACTACAACAGGCAAATAATCAAGGTTAACATAGATAGTGATGTCATGTCTACAGTTTGTATTCTTGGTATATATATATACATATATATATATATATATTATGTTTTGATCCTATCAATTTCAGGAACTTTATATATATACATATATATATATGAAATTGATAGGATCAAAACATAATATTAGTAAAATTTTCAAAAATTAGAACAAATATCATTGACTTGGAAACCTGATAAAATGATGCTATTTATAGACAATATATTCCAGGAAATCTATTATGTACATATTAACAATTCTAGAAAACAAAAGTGGACATGAAGAAATTCATCATCTTAGAAATAACAGATGATGCATTATTATAGAAGAGAATCACATCTTTATTATTATATGGATGTATATATATATATATATATATATATATATATATATATACATAATCATTATTATAGGTGAGAATCACATCAGAAAGACCCAGCTCTTCATATATAACAGGGCCTCCAAGCACCCAACAAACAATGCAAAGAAAGACCTACACAGACATAATTTAATACAATTTTAGCTGGGCAGCATGGCCCTTGCCTGTAAACCCAGCACTTTGGGAGGTTGAGGCAGAAGCATCGCTTGAGCCCCGAAGATCTAGACCAGCCTGGGCAACATAGTGAGACCATGTCTCCATAAATAATAATAAAAAATTAACCAAACATGGTGGTGTGGGCCTTTGGCTCCAATTACTTGGGAGGCCAGGGCAGGAGGATGGCTTAAGCCCTGGAGGTGGAGGCTGCAGGGTCACCACTGCACTCCAGCCTGGCTGACAGAATGAGGAAATAAATACAATGAAATAAAATAAACAATAAAATAAAATTTTAGAAAACCACAGGATAAAGCAAAACTTACATAATTTTCATAAGGACAAAGTAAAAGATCGTCTATAAAGAAATCAGTCATACTGGCATCAGACTTCTCATCCTCTATAATAAAATCTTGTGGCAATATAGAAATACTCTCAAAATGTTAGTGACAAATAGAAACAATAACAAACAACAAAATGCAAAAACAAAGACGCTTAGAAAAAATACTTAAACAGTGTGCATGTAAATAATAAAATATAATTTGGAGAAAATCAAATTTAAACTTGAATAAAATAATTACATTCAAAGTTTAACACAGGTAGTACTATAAATCTGTAAGACAGCTGACACATGGTTACAACTCAGGAATTTTAAAAAAATTATTTGCTTGTGTCAGGATTGACATCAATGTATTTGTATTCTTCTTGGGGATGAATGGGATAGGAATAGTACATTTCCTGTTTATCTTTATCCTGATGTTATAGCTTTTTACTGTAATAGTTTTCTAGGGAGAGCCACTCTTTGACTCTGCCCCTTAGACCCTGAACTTTGACTTTGGAAATGATACCTCATGCAGCCTTCAAAATTAAATCTCAAATTTACCTGTAGCTATAAATACTTTCAAGTTAAACTAAACTTTAGTATTTATTTGTCTTACTGCTCTGGAATCCTTCTTTTTGTTACTTTGATTTGGTAAGTCTTCTTATTTTTATTTTTCAGTTACCAAAAAACATTTGAGGAGATTTAAAAAAATATTTTTCTCAGCATTTTTACTTTTCTTTAGTGGAAAGACTTTTTGAGTAACTTAGTCATGTTACCAGAAGTTAAAATAATCCACAAATGTAAAACTCTTATTTCTAACAATGTACAAAACTATTTAAATATACAAAACTATTGGGGGAGTTAAGAGATGGATGAATCTGACACATTGACAACTTGCCTACTTTTCCTTTACATACCCTGTCTCCATTAGTAGATTTATATCCTCTGATCTTATGGGGGATGAGGAGCTAACTAGAACCATGCTCACATAGTTCACATAGTGTTTTTTGGTATTAAAATTCTCGCATGGAATGCTTAAAAGCTCCGATTCTCGATTTTCAGATATTTTTATTTTATATTTGAATACGTCTCTATGCAAGATATTCTTTAATTTGATTTCTAAAGAAAACTCCAACAATTTGCCCTTCTCCTGCAAAAACAAACAGAAAAAAAGAAAAACAGCATTGTTAGCAGGTATTATCGTGATTTCGAAACATTACAAAAATATGGCATATATAATTATAAACTTAAAGGTAGTGATACAAATACATTTAGAGATGGTGGGGAAAGAAGTTGTAAGAGTTCTTCTTAGATGGGTCCTAGCTATTTCAATGATATCAAAGATAAATTTGTCCCTTTAGAATGAAGAGAATATAGACAGTATAAAAAGGGAGATGAACTTAGAATTGAAATTGAGGAAAATGGAAGCGAGAGTCATCAGGCATAAAATGACTTACAGGTGATATTAAGGACCCAGCTAGAATGTAGATCAAGGAATTGTAGTTAATTCATAGATTTCTGTGAATTTTTTTCCTCAGTGTTTTTGGGACAGAGTTGGAAATTTTATGGGTTAGATTGCTTGATTGTTGTGGTTGTTTTGCAGAATGATGTTGGACAGACAAGGTAGAAAGAGAGTTCCGGTAAAGGACACAGAGTAAATAATGTGATGGCTCAACTAGTGATATCTGAACAGGTAAGAAAATTAGACCAGAAAAGACATAAATATAAACAAATAGCAGTGATGTTAGGATTGGAGGCTTAGTTTTCGTGTTATGTTTTTTCAGTAAAATAATGAAAGAGCATAAAATATACACTTTAAATATATGTTTGTTGATTAATGGGGCAAAATTTCATATCATTACATTAAATTAATGACTCCTTATAATCAAAATTTTAACCAACTTGAATTTTTTCTTTCCACTAGTTCAATTGCATGTAGTTTACAACAATTGTCATTGTTAAGTTTTAAAGTAAAGTGTTTTCTCCTTGTACTCCATTTGATTATCAGCACTTTGGAAATGAATGATTAAACACGAACAAAAATAATCTTGCTGGTTACATTACTAATTATTGTTCATGTCATGAAACATACATTTGATCTGAGTTAGTATTCAGTTACTGAGAGAAGGGTTGTACTTGTATTTGCTTTTAAAGTGGATGCAAAGAATGAATTGGTACTCTTAAGTGTGAAACTTCTGGCATAATTTATTTCTAAGATCCTCTGGATAATTTTGTCATTATATCACATTAACACTAATTGAACAGACTCAGATTTAGAGTCTTGTTGTTTGTAGATGAAGCATAATTTAAATTCCAAGAAAAGCAGACTGTCGTTGCTTCGTATGTTAAATTGCTAGAAAATTATGCTGATATGTCTTAAAGTAACTAGAACTTTAAAAACTTTCTCTGAAACATATATAAAGGTAATCACAATCATAAGGCAACTATTTGAAATCCCAGCACTTTGGGAAGCCGAAAGGTCAGGAGTTCACGACCAGCCTGACTAACATGGTGAAACCCCATCTCTACTGAAAAACAACAACAACAACAACAACAAAACTATCTGGGTGTGGTGGTGCATGCTTGTAATCTGAGCCACTTGGGAGGCCGAGACAAGGGAATTGCTTGTACCTGGGAGGCAGAGGTTGCAATGAACCAAGATCCTGCCATTGCACTGCAGCCTGAGCAACAAGATCAAAACTTCGTCTCAAACAAACAAACAAAACAAAACAAAACAAAAAACCTGATTGCATTATATACAGCTCTGGAACACATAATAATATAATAATATAAATGTTGGGTTTATTCTTCAGGAGCTTTCAAATTTAAACTCTGTTTTAGACCTATATTCTAGAACTATAAAGAAGAGAACAATATTAGTAAAGTAAAATCTAGTTGTAAGAAGCTTTAAAACACACACACATGCTTATATATAATTTACTAAAGCCTTCTTTTACAATGGCACTTCTTCCCTAATTTTCATACTTCTATGAACATCTGATACACTCTTCTCAAAAATGTTTATTACCTCCTAAAGAAACTGTTAGAGAACTGAATCAATACCATATTTACAAACTAAATTGCCTTAGGGGATTATCTAGGGTTTTGGTTATTTTTACATTTCACTTACTAGCTTATAGCAGTTCTTTTCAGAAGTAATTAGGTAAGGCCAAGAGCCAATAATTACAACATAAATTATGGACAAAATTATAGTTTTCAGGTATTTGAAGATACCTTTGAAATCAACTCATGTAAAGATACAATGAAAAGAAGTTTTCTAAAAATAAGATCTTGCTTTCTAAATCTTTTTTTCTTGATATTCAGACTTGAATATTATTGAAAGGTCAGGTTTCTATTGAATTAAAGAAATATTTAGTTAAATGGAAAGTTTTATGTATAATTGAATAGGACTTACAGTTTGCACTTTCCCAGAAATATTATAAACAGAAACATCAAACTTTTATCATTTTGACCATAATCTTAAAAATCAATCAGATGTGTTTATGTAGGGTGTTATAATAAGGAAGGCTAAAAATAACATATGCTGTTTAAATTCACTGTAAGATTTAATTTCTTTCCAAGCCACACATATTATGACCCTTTCAATCTAGACTGGAAGACAGTTACATAATGGTTTCTCCCCAGCAAATAAAGTAGCATGAAAACACTGCATATAAGCTACACAGATATTAACATAAAACTATAATTAATTTGAAAGAGTTCTAATTGTATCATGTTATATTAACCAAATTGTTTAAAAATGAACATTTAAAAATCAGGATAATTTGAAGTTTATTTTAAATTCATATTCTATAGAGCTCCATAAACTAATTATATTTTAGTTTCTACTAATGTTTTCACATATTTCACCATTAGTAATTTTTTTGGGGGCAAAAACAAGTCTGCATCCTTTCTTTCCTGAGAATTGGAAATGCTTTGTTACAAATAGGCAAATATTTTAGGGTTTGAATTACAAGAAGTCATCTCTCTATTATTTTCTCTATGAAACCAACAGAAAATGAAATTTCTGAGAAATACATTAGTTAAGCCTGGAAAGAAAGAAATATTTAAAGATAATTGTAAACTTATTGTTGGTCTAACACTTAAATATTATTATAGGTGGAGACAAACTTCAAATACCCTTTAAAATATTTACCCATGTTGACTACGCACATTTGATTTTCTATAGTATCTCTTGTATATAGGTACATTCCTTTTCTGTTTGCTGCCACTACCCAAATTTGATAACCATTTCTTTTTACCTGGCTTTTTATTATATTCTCTCTTTAGATATCCCCACTCCAATGATTTTACTCTTGATTGCTCTTTCCCAGATTTGAATATTCTTAGCCAATTAGGAATCTGCTCTCATTGTCTCTATAGTGACTTCTCTCCATTTATTAGAATTACTTCTATCATGAATGCCCAAATCACCCCTGGGCAGCTTTGCACTATATCTTTACCCTGATTCATTTTAATTATAATTCTACATTATTTTACTTTATAATGTCTTATACAAATGTGTCAATGAAAGTCTGATCCTCGGTTGAATCACATTTTCATATAAAATTAGCTAAATCTACCTTTTATCCATCACAACAGCCTTATGTTACTGCTAGTTAAAAGTTATTTTTCTTTGTTAAGAATAGAATATAAAAGGATTTTAAAAATTATTTTAACCAAGCTCTTTTTACATATTATTTTCCTATAAATTAATTTTGTTAAACATTTTTAGTCAGGCAGTTACAGAGGAAACACATAGATTGTCCAATTTTTACAATAACATTATAAATAATTTATACCCCTATAATGTGTTACTTCTTATGTACTCTAACTTTTAGTTATTATGGACTATTTTTCTAAATAGTTGCCATTACCTGTAAATATAATGCATTCTGCAGGTAATTAAATCTTTTTTTTCCATTTTAATGATTTATAACTGAGCTACAATAAACTGCATATAAATTAAAAACTTGGACTAGTTTAACACAGTAGACAACTGTGAAACTATCACTAGAACTAAGGAAATGAACAGCTCCTTTCCTCACAATGTTTCTGCCTATCTTGCTGCAATCCAATTTTCCTCCATTCCAAGAAACCAATGATCTGCTTTCTGTCACTATAGCCTGCGTTTTCTAGAACATGTGTATATGTGCAGCTGTGTGTGTGTGTGCTTACATATGTATGTGTATGTATGTATGTGGGTCTATATATGAATACATATACATACATATATGTCATTATAGAGTATTTTTGCTGGCTTCTTTCAGTACACATACTTATTTTGATGTTAATTTATGTCATGGGTGTATCAATAGGTTGTTACCTTTTATTGCTAAATAATATAGTCTATTGCACAAATACATCACAAGCTGTCCATTCACCTGCTGAGGTGAATGGCTTTTCACTTTTCTTAGTAATGTTTTATAATATTTGAAAGAGAGTTGCCTTTTTCCTAATATCCAAAGTAAACAATTCAGTCTTACATCAAGTATGACTTAACCATATTTTTACAAATTTATCAATTTGATCAAGTTTACTGTTATTTCTAGTTTGCCAAGAATTGAATTTTTAAAGCATTCTTTTCCTCTATTTAAATAATAATTTATGTTTTTTTTTTGTTTGTTATTATGATGAATTCCATTGATACAATTTGGATGTGTGTTCCTTCCAAATCTTATGTTGAAATGTGGTCCACAATATTGGAGGTGAAGTCTAGTGGGAGGTATTGAATCATGTGGGTGCATCCCTAATGAATGGCTTAGTGCTACCTCCTTAGTGAAGAATGAGTTCTTAATGTGAATGAGATCTGACTGTTTAAAAAAGTCTGGGCGTTCCTCCTTCACTGTCTTGCGCCTGCTCTCACCAGTCATGTGACACACCTACTCCCCTTTCACCTTTCACCATGATTGGAAGCTTCCTCAGGCCCTTACCAGGAGCAAAGGCAGACATCATGCCTCCTGTGCAGCCTGCAGAACTAGGGGCTAAAATAAACCTCTTCTTTATAAATTACGCATCCTCAAGTATTTTCTTTTTTAGCAGCAAAGACTAAGACACACATACGTTGATTTATTGTCTAATATTAAAACAACTTTGAATCTCTATTATAAAGTCTTCTTGCTTATGATGGATTATTCTATCATATATTTTAATACAATTTCATTGAGTTTTGCTTTGTCTTTTCACACTATTTTCTTTTGCCTGTGAGCATATCTTGTAATTTTTTTTGAATGCCAGACATGCTGAATTCAATATCAACTGAGATAATTAGGCATTTAGTTTGATGTTTTTTGTTAATCTGGTGAGATATTATATCTTCTTTTATCACTATAAAGTGTTCCTCACTGTCTCTGGTAATATTTGTTGTTTTGAAGTCTCTTTCATCTGATAAAGCTACTCCACCTTTTTCTTTTACTTTCAGTCTACTTGTATCTTTGAATCCAAAATATGTCAGCTGTAGATGGCATGCAATTTAATCTTGTGTATTACTTCAGTCTGACAATCTCTGGCTTTTCATTGGATTGTTTAATCAGTTTACATTTTATGTTACTATTGATATATTTAAATTTACATATGCTACATATTCATTTTCTGTTTTCTATATGTCTCATGGCTTTTTCCTGTATTTCTTCTTAAATGCTTTCTTTTGCATTATTTCCTAAGGTAGAATTTTAGTTTCTTTAATAATTTCTTACTATATTTGGGTTATTAGTAGTTGTTCTAGGATTTACCATATATACCTTAACTTATCAGAAAAAGCTTTAGAGTTACACTAACTTAATTTTAGTATAATATAAAACATTATTCTATAGATTTCCATTCCCTTTCCCCCCTTTTGTGGTATTATTGTTATGCATATTACATTTATAGATTTTACAAAACCAGTGACTCAGTGTTATAATTATGGCTTTATATATTTTATTTGTTTTAGAGAAGCTGAGAGAAGGAAAGTACATATTGACATATTTTTATTATATTAATCTTCTTATTTATAATTTAATGTATCTTTATTTCTATGGACTTAAGTTTTCATTTTGAACATGTACTTTTATTAGTTTTAAAATAATACAGTTCCATTTTTGGAGAAGGTTTACGTTCACAGCAAATTGAGCTGAGAATGCAGAGTTCTCATATATTTTATATCTACACACATGCACAATCTTCTCCACTGTTAACATCCTATCCCAGAGTGGTACCGTTGTTACAATTGAGGAACCTGCACTGACATATTATTATATTGACACACATACATTGATTTATTGTCTAATATTAAAATCATTAAATTATCACCCAAAGTTTATGAATTTTGCTTACTTTAGAGTTATTCTTTGTGTTGTATGTTTTATGGGTTCAGATAAATGTATATTGACATGTATCCAGCATTGTAGTATTGTAAATAAGTTTTCTTGCCCTAAAAATCCTCTGGTTTTCTATATTCTTCTCTCTCCTCTAATTTCTGACAACCACTGATTTTTTTTTTTTCAAAATCCATAGCTTTGTCTTTTCCAGAATGTCATATAGTTGGAATCATATCATAGGTAGCCTTTTTTGGATTGGCTTTGGCTTTGTTTTTACTTAGTAATATGCATTTAAGTTTTCTCCATGTCTTTTCATGCCTAGATGGCTAATTTCTTCTTACAGCTGAATAACATTCTGTTGTCTAGATGAACCATTGTTTATTTATGTGTTCTGTTCGCCAAGTCAAGGCCATCTTGGTGCCTCCAAATTTTAGTAATTATGAATAAAGCTGCTGTAAACATCCATGCACAGGTTTTTGTATGGACATAAGTTTTCACTCCTTTGGGTAAATATCAAGAGGCATGGTTGCTAGTCTGTATGACAGTAGTAGGTTTAGTTTTGAAAGAAAGCTGCCAAACTATCTTCAAAAATGGCTGTAATCATTTTCATTTCCACCAAATATATGATAATTATTGTTCCCCAACCTTAACAGTATTTGGTGTTGTCAGTGTTCTGGTCATTCTCACAGATGTGGAGCCATATCTCCTTGTTTAAATTTACAGTTCCCTAAGGACATATATGTTGAACAGGTTTTCATATGCTTACTTGTCATTTATAATATTCTTTGGTGTCGTGTCTTTTCAGGGCTTTTGCCTGTTTTTTAATCAGGTTGTTTTCTTGTTGCATTTTAAGAGTTCTTTGTGTATTTTGAATAATGATCTTTCATCACATGTGTCTTTTGCAAATATTTTCTCCCTGTCTGTGGCTGGACTACAATTTAGTGTGTATCTTCAACTAATCTATCAATCCTTTATCAACTTTTTCACCACAACTTTCACTGTGGCGATATTCTTAGATTTCAACTTCTTCATACTCTATTGCAAATGAAGTCTGTTCCTGTGACAGATATTTGGAACTCTCTGGGTCCCCTCAACTTCTCCCACTCAGCAAAATATCTGAGCCACAGCTTTAGTGCTACACATGGGGACAATGGTGAAACCAAAGTTCCCTTATCCCCCTTGCAGGACATGTGACAGGGTTGTGGCTCGCTCCTTCAGTCACTCTGCAACTCAATTCCCTAGGAGGAGCATGCAGAAGGGCAAGTGAGGAAGCCTGTGTGAGCACTTTGGGCTCCAGCCCCATGTCAGCATCTAGGGGTGGGTGTTTGCAACTCTCAAAGCCCTAGTGGGCGTGTGTTACAAAGCTCTTTCAAATTTGCTATCTGCAGATGGCTTGTGTATTAATCAGCTCAGTGGACTTTCTGCCTTATCACAAGGGAAGGGGCCAGTGTGACAGCTTTTTGTATCCCGAGCTCTAGCTCAGTGTCCCAAAAGAATTAGATCACATGCCTGACAAAGGATGAGTGCAAGGTTTTAAGAGTGGTGGAGGTGGCTCTCAGCGAGATGAATGGAAAGCCAGAGTAGGGATGGAGTGGGAACGTGGTCTTCCCCTGGAGTCGGGCTGCCCAGCGGCTGGACTCTTCTCCAACTACCCCAGCCGAACTTCCCTCAGCATCCAGATGTCCCTCTTCTTCTCGCTTTCTCTGCAGTGTTGTTCCACTGTCGCTGGTCTACTGGTCCACTGGTCTTATGGTCTGCTGGTCTCGAAGTTCAATCACTTATATGTATTCCCACTAAGGTCTCAGGTTTATTTGGGCAGAGAATGGGGGCGTGGCAGGCCAGAGTGGTCTTGGAAAATGCAACATTCGGGCACCAAAACGGGAGTGCCTGTTCTCACTTAGGTCTGCAGGGAGAGGCCTGAGGGTGGAGCCCTCGCCAAGGACCCCCTCACTTAACTGCTCAGCACTTCCCTGCCTCCCTCCTCTATCAGTTGCTTACTTAGCTCTAAGTGAAAAGCAATTAGAAACTAAGCACTTTATTGGTGGGGGGCGGGGGGGAGCGGGGGTGGGGTGACCAGGTTTCCTTGGTTTCCCTTTCTTGGTGTGGAATCCTTGCTTCATGAGCTGGGGCAAGGGCAATCAGGGTGCAGACTATTCTCACAGCATTGCATCTAAGGTAAGCCTCTCCTGCATGAGTAGGGCCCAGGCAGAGAAAAAGGAACTCTCATGTCTTAACCATAATTGCCCAGAATATAGCATTAGAAATGTAGATTGGAGAAAAATGGCTTGTGCTTATTATCTGCTCCTTCCAGAAAGATAGCCCTCTGAATATAAAATATATTCTTCAGTGAAAAATTTAAGAATATATTTTATATAGGAGACACTGAACTCTATTAATTCAAAAATTTAAATTAACTGATTTTTTTTTTGCCTACCGTATTCACATTTTCTAAAGCCTATTTCTTATTACAATTTAATATATTTTAGAAATAGTTCTGTCTCATAATGATTTGCCTTTTTAACTTTTTCAAAAATTAAATAACTTCAAACTTTGACCTTTTTCTTTTTAGCCACTTTTTCTTTCAATTTTTTCTAAGACATGAAGCTACACTTTTTCTATTAAGAATTACTATTCAACCGTGCTGTGTATAGAGGCTGTATTTTCTTAACTTTCTGGTAAATGGTTAGAAAGGACAAATACAGAAAGTTCAGAGAAACAGGCCAGGAGGTTATTCAGCTAAGATTGCAAGCAAAAGTATTTTTTCAGTGTCACTATTTTATAGGATTACAAAAAAAACAGAGTTTAATCTTTGCAGGTCAGGAAACTAAACTTACATATTAAACTGTAAGTTAATCAGATAATCTTTTATCAGTTTTCACCCAAACCTGAAAAGATAAAAAAGTTCAAAAAATCTATCCTGTTGAATTCTATAGTGTATAATGAATGAATAAAATGTGTTTTGGCATGGTTGGTAATTTTTAGTACACTGTTTTAAAAAATGTCTAAACAAAATTACTTTATGCTTTCATACATAAATATATTCGTTTTTCTCTGTGTTGGATTGGATAAAAAACTGTTTCCTTGGCAACTTTTCTTCTTTCCCACAATTATTCCATTGGCCCAATTTCATGTCAGAAGTAACAGCAACTAGACATGGAGACAGTTGCATTTTTTTCCATATGTTTATTTCCATAAAAGGACACCACTCCTGTATTATTTTCTCCTTCTCAAGTTCTTGAGATAAATTTCAGAACTCTAACACCTCAGTGACCAATTCTTATTAAAAGTAAAAAATTCATATTATTGGAATATTGCTCAAAAGAGTTCACATTTTATCTTATATACCCATATTTTCAGAATTAAATATTAAAATCTATGACTTTCTTCCTTTGAAGGCTGGATTTAATGGAAATATACTTAAAAGTTATATAGTAACTAACTTTGTGATAATTTAATAAAAATTGCTATATTTATTGTACTTATTCTACCATGTTCATTCTTTGCACTATTCATGAGGCAATGGAAAAAATGGTTCAGTTCCATTAAAAGACAGTGTTTTTTTTTTGAGCACTCTGTGTTTTTGTTCATCCTAGTGACTATGAGAATCTTATATATTAATTATGTTTGATTATTTAGGAAGCAAGCCAAATTTGTGACACACTTCTAACCAATTATATATGTGAGTTCATATATTTCACAACTTTATATTTTTCTTCTGAAGATAACCTCATATTTCTTATTTAATATATTTTAATTTATGCATTTTACTATTTTAAAATAATTATTAGATTGAGATGTTTATTAGAAGTTTATTGAAAACTGTAATTATTGCTTCAAGTATCTAGAGAATGTCATTCTCAGAAATTCAAAGTAGTGGTCAGGAGATTGCTTGCAACAGATTCAGAAAAGGAGGAGATTGATAAAGGGACCCTAAATTCAAGTTTCCACACGTCATTCAAAAGGCTTATTAATCAACAAGCTGGTATGGAGAAGAAAGAAAAGTTTCTACTCTTCAATTAGCTTGATAAGAAGGACAGTTTGGCTATATTCACACTGACTGGATTTGGAGTTTAGTTCTGCCACTCACTAGCTGTGAAATGGTTGGCAAGTCAACTAACCTTTCTGTATCTCAACTTTTGGCTTCATCAAATAAGAAAAATAGCAAGACTAAAACCTACCTCATAAGGTTTTTGTGAGTGTTAAATGTGATTAACCACTCTCCTACACACTCAAAATGTTGAATAGAGGTTGGTGAGAGGGTAACTACTAAATAAGTGTTAGTTTTTTAATATCATTGGTTAAAAGATACATGAAAAAATTAAGGAACCATGTAATTTGGCAGCATACAAATTCCTGTTGAATTGGTGTGTGTGTGTGTGTGTGTATTTATACATGTATTAATACATGTACATATAATTGCTGTCATATAATAGTAAGACATATATAGAATATATGAAATTATCATTTGAATTTGACCTAAGAAAAACGTTGGACAAAAGCAACTTTTTTCTATCATCTTAGCATTTACAAATTTAGAACAGATACACTATATATTAGTTCATTTAAAAATTAATAAAAAGAATGTGAAAGAATTTTAAATATTTGACTAGAAATATTATCTTTTAGCTATACTCTTGCTTTCTGTTTTCATAAATACATTAGTGAATCTTTAGGTGACTATATCAAGGTTTATCATTAATTTTGTTTCATTTATCTTTGAACAAGATGCAACATATTAAGTCATCACATAATGTGAATTACATAAAATGATATTTTTGGTTATAGTTCATGTTACAATATTGGTTACATCAGCTGGTTTGAGTTCATTACATGTCTCTTTCTTCCAAGTGTTTCGTAGAAAAAAATCGTTTGTAGCATTAGCAACTAGTAGCAATCACAATGTTTTTGCAATTACAATGACTGTTTATGACCACATGATTTGATTCTCAGCGTGTTAATGATTCCTTAAAGAAAGAAAACCAATTTAAATATAATATGGGAACTACTTATCATAAAATCCAGTAGGGAAACACCATGAGGTTTAATCCATTTTTAATTTTGTGTGTTTTATGCTAGAATTTCTGAGACTTGATTAGATTAAAGGGGAAAAATCTTACTAAAATAAAAATAATGACTCACATTGAATAATTTTCCTTCCTCCAAATAAGCAATAATAATTGAAAATTGTGACTTTAGAGGTTAACTGTCTTTAAAATGATCTTTTCATTGTTGACTAACTATTCAAATGAGCTCTGATTTGAAAAAGTCATCCTTTTTAAAGGCCTTTGACAAACATTACTAGGCACCCTGTATCTGCATTTCCAGTTCAATTATTTGTGTTTATGAGTTGGCTGTCAGAATTAAGTGAGGAATGGGACTGGTCTTTTTGAGGCCATTCTGCATTGAGCAAGAGATTATAATCAAATCCCTTTTTGTCTGATTTGCACATGTAACATCTCTGGACTATTTAAGGTGTTACTATTCCCAGTATCCGAAAATTAAACCAACATTTTCAGCCTCTTTTACCAGAACAAAATACATTTACTAAATGTTAAAAAATTGAATGTGAGACCAAAGAGGTGCCAGTTCATGGATTCATTAAGGCTGGGTATGCACTCTGAGGCAGTGCTGCTTTTGCTAAAAGAGCTGTACTCCACTGTGGAGAGTCCCCGTCCGTGAGCAAGCTGACAGCTGGCTCAGTTCTGCTTCAACACATAGCTGCCCAGGAGTCTAGCTGGCTGTTTCTGGGGATGTGGTCAACAAGAGGACTGATGAGATTTCAGTTAATCAAATTTCACACAAGTCAGTAAGTTTAATTCTTCAACTCCTAAGCAAAATCCTGCCAAATCCACTTTATGTAAGTTTTGAGCCATGAACCTAAAAAGCTGCTGTGGCGGCTCTCTTAGGCAAAGGTTTTCTAGTGGTAAGGCCTTATGGAAAGGGTGCCTGTGTTATTCATTTTTCAAACACTGGAGAACATATGAGAAGTGAAGTAGTGTCAAGGGACAAATGTAATGTTGACTTCAATAAATCAAGAGACTTCTCATCATAAGCAAAAGCTATCAAGATGACTCAGCACAGGTCAACCTAGCTGATAATAAGATGGTTGTCTCTTTGTTTTACCTATATGTTAAGTGAATGTCAGTTGAGTTCCTGGATATAGAAAGTCTGCTTTCACAGGGGAGCAGTCAATGAGAGCACAATGTATCTGCTCTTATTGACTCTAGTATGTTGCCCCTCCAATCCATCTTCCACATTTCTGTCAGAATGATTTTTCTAAACATCATTTAAGTAAGGATGTCCTCTCTGGCTTCAAACTATTAGATGATTTATTTTGCTTCAGCTTTTCTAAACCTGACATTCAATATATTCACAACTGGATCTACTTAATTTTCCCAGTTTAATCTTCATAACTTACATCTCATTTACAAACAAAACACTCAAATTTCTAATCAGCATGCAAGTCCTAATTTTCTACAGCCTGAATTGGTTACTTCTTCATTTATGCAACTTTATGTAATTATGACATTTAGATAGGATTATACATTTATTTGTAGAGTGCCTCCTGTTATCCTGGAGTTCCTGAAGAAAAGAGACTACTTGAGAGACAATTTTTTAGTCATTACTTAATCAATATTACCTTGAACAAAGGCAAAAATATTGTTGTTACTTGCTTTATATCCATTGAATAAATAAATTAAATGCAAATTTCAAAAAGAAAATTTTGATAGCATGCCATGAATATTGATTGATCATAGTCTCAATTAGATTCTTTTATAAAATGATTAATCAGAAAAATATTATATTGGCATTTTACATTATTTGGCATACATCTCAAAACATTTGAGGCTGATATTGAATATTACATAATTTCACACAGAAATTATCCTATATTTTTAGTATCAGAAGCAGAACATTCAGTTGTATATATCAGGGCATTGACCGATATAAATCTTACGCTCTTATTTTATAAACCACAATCTCTTTTTTGAGTGAAGTTGTCCTTTTGGCTTTAGCAATCCATTATTCACATATTTTAGAATATATTAATTTAGAAGCTATATTTCCTACAGTTTGAAACACCAGTACCTCTTGATGTTTTAAGTTAGCGAAATACTAGTAATAGATAAATTTATTTTAATTAAGCAAAGAAAATGTAATGTATAGTATTTCAGGGTGATGAATAGAAGACTGGATATGTTGCCACAATATTAACACATCATAACTTAATGAAAACTAGATATCACAGCAATCATGGTTGTATATATTTCATTATGTTTCATTTAGGCATATGTTTGGAAAATGATCACTTTAGTACAGATAAATAGTATATTATTATTTGATGTTGTAAAAAGATATAATTATCTTTGGATCTATTCATAAATTTGGCAATGTGATAGATTAATTTAAATGTTTCCCCTCCCCTCCCCTCCCCTGCCCTCTCCACCCCTCTCCTCTCTTTCTTTTCTTTTTCAAATTTTTTTTCTTGCTTATGGATATCCAATTGCTCCACACCATTTATAGCTATCTTTTCTCTACTGAATTGCTTTTGAGCCACTGTCGAAAATAAGTTGCACATGTTTTTAAATAAATCTACAACTTGGGCCAGGTGCGGTGGCTCACACCTATGATCTCAGAACTTTGGGAGGCCAAGGCGGGCAGATCACGAGGTCAGCAGGTTGAGACCAAATAGGCCAACATGGTGAAATTCCAGCTATACTAAAATACAAAAATTAGCCTGGTGTGGTGGTGCGTGCCTGTAGCCCCAGCTACTCAGGAGGCTGGCACAGAATTATCTTTAGAGATTTCCTAGAATTCTAAGTGTGGTAGCTGCTTCTGCTGATATTATGTTGGTGTTACCCTGTTCACCCCTTTTTGGTAGTTTAATTCTTTGAAGGAAGTTTTTAACAAATGTATTGTATTCAATTATTTACTTTAAAATAATATTCCTCAAAAACATCTAACATATTTGTTACATTTTGTTTATCTGGTCTATTCAGCATTATCTCATTAATGTAGTGGACCATTGTGATAGTTTATGTTATGTTTCACAAACTATGTAGACTAGAATGTAGCAGAAAAGTTTTCTTGGCCTGAGATAGAATCAAGAAAATTTGTTAATAGCTACATCAATAAAAAGCTATTGCTTCTGTTAGTTATTGAAAATTGGCATACAGAAACAACAAAAAAGAGGTGCTTTCTAGATAAGTAATATTCTATGTTAAATGAACTTTGTTTATTTGCTGCAGTAAAGACACCACATAGAAAAAACAGCTTCACATTTTATAATTAAATCATTGTGATAGAATTATTTGTATTTTTCTAGTGCTAAGACACTATGTTAGACAATGAAAATACTTTACATTCCCTTAGTTCATCCATGTTCAGCTACTGGAACCAGTTTTAATGTACTAAAGATTTCTAGATGGTAATTTTTTTCGTTTACCTATGACAAAATGCCTAAAATTTCTGCCATTTTCTTTCTCAAAGCTTAAATCCCTAAAAGCCTCAATGTTTTTAGTACGTCCATTCAGTATTTCAGTGTCTGTAATAAATAATCTGTAATAAACTCCTGATGTTAAAGCAAAAGATTAGTAGATGCACCCTTATCTTCTCTTTTGAACATCTTTGATATCCTGCAGAAATTTAGTGTTTTATATCTGTTAAACTACTAATCTTAGTTTGCTTAATATAATATTTAACATCAAATATATATTTAATTACAAGATGTATTAGTCTGTTATCACACTATTCTAAAGAACTGCTCAAGACTCAGTAATTTATAAAGGAAAGAGGTTTAATTAACTTAGTTCAGCATAGCTTAGTGAGGCCTTGGGAAACATACAATCTTGGAGGAAAGCAAAGGGGAAGCATGGGACCTTCTTCACAAGGCAGCAGGAAGGAGAAAGATTGCAGGAGGTACAACCAAACCCTTATAAACTGTCAGATTTTGCAAACATTCATTCACTATCACCAAAATGGCATGGAGGAAACCACTCCCATGATTCAATTATCTCCACTTAGTCTCTCCCTTGACATGTGGAGATTATGCAGATATGGGGATTATAATTGAAGGTGAAATTTGAGTGAAGACACAGATCCAAACCATATCATTCCACCTGGTCCCTCCCAAATCTCATGTCCTCACATTTCAAAACACAATCCTACCTTTCCAATGTCTTAATTTATTCCAACATTAACCCAAAGTTCAAGTCCAGAGTCTAATCTGAGACAAGGTACGTCCCTTCTGTCTATGAGCCTGCAAAATAAAAAACAATTTAGTTCCTTCCTAGATACAATGAGGTATAGGCATTGGGTAAATATGCCCATTCCAGATGGGAGAAATCAGCCAAAATGCAAGGGCTATAGGCCCCATGCAAGTCCAAAATTAATCAGGACAGTCAACTCTTAAAGGTTTTTTAAAGGAGAGATCAGAGTTTTGCTCTGTTACCAAGGCTGGAGTGCAGTGGTATGATCTTGGCTCACTGCAGCTTCTGCCTGCAAGATTCAAAGGATTCTTCTGCCTTAGGCTCCCATGTAACTGATATTAAAGGTGCCTGCCACCATGCCTGGCATTTTTTTTTTTTTGTATTTTTATTAGAGATCTGGTTTCACCATGTTGGCCAGGCTGGTCTTGAACTTCTAACCACAAGTATAACTTATGACCTTTTCAAAACTTAGCTACTAATAGCCTACTGTTGACCAGAAGCCTCATCAATAACACTTATGTAACATATTATGTGTATTATATGCATTATATGATGTATTCTAACAATAAAGTACTCTGCTTTCTATGTCAATTGAAAAATAATATCAGGAAAATAATAAGAAAAAGAAAATATATTTACTATTCATTGAGTGGAATTGGATCATCATAAAGGTGGCAGAGGTGGAAAAAGTGGAGGAGGTGGAAGGGGAGGCAAAGACAGGTAGGCAGGCTTAGAATAAGTTTATGAAATGTATCATGATCTCTGTTGGCTTTTTTTTTTTTTTGTCTTTTCGTTTCTCTAAGAATGTTTCTATACGGTTTCAATTCTCAAACATTTTGCTTTAGTTTCAGTGCTCGTATAACAGTAGGGTCTATGTCATAAAAGAAGTCAAAAGCAATTGGGAACTATCAGAACACCTCTACCAGATTGTCTAATATCAATTTGTTTTCTGACACTGCTATTTTTTTTTTTTACATCTTCATCTTCATTGTCTGGCACTGGCTCAGAAGCCCTTATTTGTTAATTAATTGCTCTTTTGTTAATTCTTCTGGTGTTGTTTCTATTAGCTCTTGAATTTCTCCAAGATTTATGAATCGACACACTTCATCCCCTACCTTTTTTGCTATATCTGCAACCTCATTTAATGATTTTTAATTTTTAGTTTTTTAGTTTTTATTTTTTATGGGTACATAATGGGTATACATATTTATGGGGCATGTGAGATGTTTTTATATAGGCATGTAATGCATAATTACATCACAAAGAGTGAGATATCTATCCCGTCAAGCATTTATTCTTTGTGTTACAATTTAATTATACTCTTTTACTTATTTTGAAATGTACAATTAAATTATTATTGACTCTAGTCACCCTGTTATGCTATCAAATAGTAGGTCTTCATTCTTTCTAACTTTTGTTTTTGTACCCATTAACCATTCCCATCTCTCCTCTACCCCTCCCCACTACGCTTCACAGCCTCTGGTAGCCCTCCCTCTAACTTTCTCTGTCAATGAGCTTTTTGTTTTCACTGTTGTATCTCACAAGTAAGTAGAACATGGGACGTTTGTCTTTCTGTGCTTGACTTATTTCGCTTAGCATTATGACCTCCAGTTCCATCTATGTTGTTGTAAATAACAGAAAATTATTCTTTTTGTGGATGAATAGTACTCCATTGTGCCTATGTATCACATTTTCTTATCCATTCATTTGTTGATAGACACTTAGGTTGCTTCAAAACCTTGGCTACGGTGAACTTGGCTAGTGCTGCAACAAACATAGGAGTGCAGATATCTCTTTGATATACTGATTTCCTTTCTTTAGGTTTATAACCAGCAGCATCCTTGCCAGCATTTGTTATTGCCTGTCTTTTGGATATAAGCCATTTTAACCAGGGTGAGATGGCATCTCATTGTAGTTTTGATTTGCATTTCTCTGATAATTGATGTTGAGCACCTTTTTGTATGCCTGTTTGTCATTTGGATGTCTTCTTTCAAGAGATGTCTATTTCAATATTTAGCCTATTTTAAAAATCAGACTATTGAGCTGGGCGCAGTGGCTCACACCTGTGATCCCAGCATTTTTGGAAGCCGAGTCAAGTGGATCACAAGGTCAGGAGATCAAGACCATCCTGGCTAACACGGTGAAACCCTGTCTCTACCAAAAATACAAAAAATTAGGCTAGTGTGGGGGCATGTGCCTATAATCTTAGCTACATAGGAGGCTGAGGCAGGAGAATTGCTTGAACCAACGAGGTGGAGGTTGCAGTGAGCCAAGATCACATCACTGCACTCTAGCCTGGGTGACAGAACGAGACTTCATCTGAAAATAATAATAATAATAAAAATCATACTATTGGATTTTTCATAGAGTTGTTGAGCTTATATACTCTGATTATCAGTCCTTGCCAGAGGAGTAGTTTGCAAATATTTTCCCCCATTCTGTGGGTTGTCTGCTTTTTTTTTTATTATTATTTCCTTTGCTTTGTAGAAGATTTTTAACTTCATGTGATCACATTTGTTTATTTTTGCTTTGTTTCCCTGTGCTTTTGGGGTACTCCTCAATAAGTTTTTGCCCAGACCAAAGTCTTACAGATTTTTCCAAATGTATTATTGTAGTAGCTTCGTAAACTGAAATGTTAGATTTAAGTTTTTATTCCATTGTGGTTTGATTTTTGTATATGATGAGAGATAGGGGTCTAGTTTCATTCTTCAGCATAGGGATATCAGTGCAGTGGGCTCTCCTCTGGGCAAGGGCAGGTGCAGAAATTCTGTTCAAGAACCAAGTTGTGTAATCAGGGCAACCCCAAGAGCCTGCTTGGTGCTCTAACCCCCTGTGGCTGAGCTGGTACTATGTGCAAACCAAAGTCCCCTTTACTTTTTCCTGTGCTTTTCTCAGGTAGAAACAGTCTCAACTCATAGCCACTATAGCCAGGAATGTGCTGAGTCTCACCTGAAGCCAACAAGTTTCAGAGTCTCACCCAAAGTCCTCAATGTAGTTCCTGGATATTGCTGCTGGTTATTCAGGTCCTAAGGGATCTTCAACAAGCAGGTGGTTATTGCTTTCAAGACTGGGCCTTACCCTTTAAGGAATCAGGTTTTCTTCTGGCCCAGGTTGTGTTTACAAATGGTATCTGGGAGCTAGGGTCTGGAAAGGGACCTTGTGGCTCTGACAAGTGCCTTATCTGCTGTGACTGAACTGTTATCCTGGATGCAAGACAAAGTTTTCCCTACTCTTTTCTCTCCTCTCCTCAAGCAGAATTAGGGGTCTCTTTTTGAGCTGCAAGCTGTGCACCCTCGGGTTAGGGGAGGGTGATGCCTGCACTCCCTTAGCCATCCCAGTTGGTGTCTTAGTAGGCTGTGTGTCTCCCCAGTCTCCTGGCTCCAGGCCGAGTTCAGCACTAAGATTTATCTAGGGATTGCAATCCTTGTGGCATATATTGCCTTACAAGTTTATTTGGAGCCCCAGAGCACTGTAGCTCACAGTAGCAAGGCTTGTGGGAACTCAAGTTCTGACTGGTGGGATTAGTGATTCTCCTCTGGCTAAGGCTGGTTTAAATGCTCCCTCAGTGGGTGGGCGTCAGTTGAGTTTGACTTGATTTTTCTTTCTGTTATAAAAGGACAGTACTGAGTTAAATGCCTCACAGCTCTGCAGTCTCCCTCCCCCAGCACCCAGAAATACTCTCTGCATCATGCAGCTACTGCCAGTGGGTAAAAGGTGGCATCAGGGATTCAAAACTGTGTTTTCTACTTCTTCTGTGCCTCTTTCAGTGACATACGTACTGTGACTGCTCACCTGATTCTTGGTTCTTATGAAGGTACTGTATTGTGTGTAGATTGTTGTTAAATTGCTGCCCTTGCAGGGAGAACTATGGTGGAGGCTTCTATTCCATTATCTTGATCCATCTACTCCAAAGACTCTTGTATAATATCTTTGAGTGGTTCTGTCATAAATCCTGTAATGCCATGTACAATATCTGGACATAGTTTACTCCAATAGAAATTATTTATTTTTTTGTTCTTGATGTGTTTCAAAGCTTTTTCTATAACAAAGACAGCATCTTCAATGGTATAATTTTTCCAGACTTTCATGCTGTTCTCAATTGAAGTTCTCTTCTATAGTGTTGGCAATCATTTCCCTAGAGTACTGTGTGTAATGAGCCTTAAAGGTCCTCATGACCTCCTGATCTAGAGTCTGAATTGGAGATGGTGTGTTTGGGGACAATACCTTCAATGTTGAACTCGCGGAGTTCTGGGTGGCTAGGAGCATCGTCCAATATTAAAAGAATTTTAAAAGGCAGGCTCTTACTGACAAGGCACTACCTGACTTCAGAAACAAGGCATTGATAGAACCAGTTCATAAAAAAGTTCTCATTGTCCAGGCTTTCTTGCTGTACAACCAGAAGCCTGGCAACTGATGTTTATCTTTTCCCTTTAAGACTTAGGGGTAAGCAGCTTTACAGATAATGGCAGTCCTACTCATAAACCCATCTGCATTTGCACAAAACAGTCGAGCTAGCCTATCTTTTCCTGCTTTAAAGCCTGGTGATTGCTTCTTGTTTGTGACATTTTATTTATCCCAAGACAGGCACTTTAATCTACATTAAAAATTTGTTCAAGCAGATATCCTACTTCCTCAGTGATTTTCTTATTAACATCTGGGAGCTTGTCTGCTATCTTTTGAGGGACAGAAGCTAATTCTCCTGCTATTTTGAAATATCTTTAATCCAAATCTATTTTTAAAATTATTAACTGTCTTTTACAGCCATTACATTTTCCAGCTTTAGATCTTTTACTTTCCTTTTGCTTTTTCTCAAATCATATTAGAATCCATAGGTATGCTTTACTTATAGCAATCCTGCACCCACATAAAAGATGCATTTTTAATACAAGATAAAAAGGTATTTCATAATAAGTGCAAGGTTTTGTGCCTTCTGGTGTGGATGCAGCTTTGATTCCATGAATTTCCTTTTTCTTTGTTAACAATGGTCCTTACTCAGGATTCATTTATCTTGAAATGTGGGTAACTGCAGCTGTAGACCTAAAGCTATGTTTCACATCAAGCAGTTCAACTTTCTTGGAATGCCATTACTTTTCTCTGCTTCTTGAGAGCATTCCCAGCATTGGTAGTGGCAATTTTTACAATCTAAGAGCATTATTAAAGGCTTACCATATTGCACTACACATGATAAAAATAGGTAATAACCATAAAAGATCACTTTTTACCAAGATAAACAATTTACTGAAGAGATGGAGTGCTCACATGGAATTAATGAGCACCCACTTGCAATGGGAGGTGGCTACAAAATTTTTGCAGTAGTTCAGGATGTACTATAGTTAATTTTATGCAGTTGTAATTTAGTATTACCTCTTTACACTTGTTAACATTTCTCTAGTCTAGGGATGGTGCTTTGTATAGTCTGTAAGTATTCATGTGCATAAGTTTTGATAGGGTTAACATTTTATAATAAACTTGTGTATATTCAATAGTAGTAAATGATAAAATAGACTATAACCCACATATATTTTATGCATTCATGACACAACTTTTTCTTAATTTTTTCAACATTTCTAGGATATGAGTTTCATCTATGATTTTTTTCAAATTGATACATATCTCCAAAAACTTTTTCAATATATTTATTGAAGAATTATTTGTAAAAAGGTGCTAGTTAGCTTTCAAATCCTGTTGAGATGTAGATAAAATTGATCTCTGATAAACAATCATTGACCTGAAGTGAATTGCTACTTCCAACATGTGGAAAAAGTTCTTTAGAGGTGAGTTCTGAGATTTTGGTACACTTGTCACACAGAGTACACTGTGCCCAATGTGTAGTCCTTTATCCCTCCCCCTCTCACCCTGCCCTCTGAGTCCCCAAAGTCTGTTATATCATTCTTATGCCTTTTCATTCTCATAGCTTAGCTCCCATATATAAGTGAGAATATACAGTATTTGTTTTTTTTGTTGCTGAGTTACTTCACTTAGAATAATGGCTTCCAATTACATCCAGGTTGCTGTAAATGACATTATTTCATTCCTTTTTATGGATGATTAGAGTTTCATGATCTATATATACAACATTTTCTTTATCCACTAAGTGGAAAACCAAAAGATTGTCTTATGGGAACAAGTATTAAAACAGTTTAATGAGGGATATTATATTCACCAATGTTTTCTCCACAAATAGGTCAAATTATATAAGGAATGAAGAATAGTAACTGGATATGGCAACTAGGTGTATAATATAATTAACAGAGAAACCCAGTGAAACTGTAATAGTAATTATACACTGTGAAAGGGCAAAGATTAAAGATGTAACACACCTGAGAGATTTTCACCAGCAGGCATGTGCGTTACCAACTTTATTCCACATCAGTATGCCCACAAGAAGAGTGAATTTTAAAAACACCTTGGTTTGAAGATTACATAGAGCACAGTCAACACAAAGACGTTCTAAAATAAGAATGTAGGAATTTCTAATGTTTTTTTCTTAGATTTTGTATTTGAACCAGAATTTCCAGACCTTTTGGTGCCGTAGTGACAGCTTCTCCACTTCCTACTCCTTGGTTGTATAATGAACATATTTTTCAGTTGTTATACATACCTAAGAGAAATTCAGTTTATCTCAGTGGGAAAAATATATATGGAGATTTTCTTTTAACCTATGTCACTGAACAAAATTATAAGAACTGTGAATATCTGCTTCAACATAACTCATCTGGTGGGACTGAGTATGAAACCACCTGGGTCAAGACAATTTAACTGCTACCTCTGAGATGTTCTTGCCCAGAAGATGAGACAATATCCACAAATAATTTCACTGTTCTCTTCTGGAAATTCTTGCAAATAAATTTATGCAGGCCACAATTTGTTCATTTGGTCAAACAGGTATCCTATCATGACAGTTTAATCATCAACATTCTCATATAGAACCTCATCTTACCATTGATAAATTATGTTTACTCAATCATAAACTCCTACTTGAAAGGCCTTCCTTAATCAGTCCTTTTAAGATTACAAAATCCAATAAATATACTTCCTTAATTTACATCATTTGGAAAACTTAAAACTGTCAAGGTGCTGTTTTCTCTCGCTGCAGTAGTTTTTATAAACCCAACTTTGTGTAACTGACAGATTTTTGTATTGTCTCTATGTTTCAGTGGATATGCTTGATGGCATGTTATGGAAACTAAAACAAACAAACATAATAATCTATCCTAAAAGTCATGGAGAATCAGATACATATACCTTATTTTCCAAAAAATATAATTTTAATTGAGCATACTACAATATGGTTATAGAATATAAATAATAGGCTGGGTGTGGTGGCTCATTGCTTATACTTGTAATGTCAGCCCTTTGGGAGGCCAAGATGTAAAGATCACTTGAGGTTGGGAGTTCCAGACCACACCGGGGAACATACAGTTACTGGGGAACTCTATCTCTACTATAACCTAAAACAAAACAAAATTAACTGGGCATGATGGCTTGCACCTGAAGTGGCTTGTGCCTGGGAGACTGAGGTGGGAGTATCACTTGAGCCCAGGAGCTTGAGGTTACAGTGAGCTAGGATTGCACCACTGCACTTCAGCCTGAGCAACAGAATATTCTGTTTCTAAAGAAAAAAAAAAAAAAGAAAGCTAATGATGATGGCAATATAAATCATTATAGCAAATGTATATGCCAAAAATTAAAAATAAAATTGAATAAATAAGCATACCTGGATAATTTCATGATCAGAAAGTTTAGGATAAATGTTCTTCTAAAGTGAGAACATTCATATGTTCTTACATATGAGAACATTAATTTGTTTTGATTACCCACATTCTCTTTTTACAAGTTTTAATTTAGGTTTTTTTGCATCATATATTTTGTTGGGAAATATTACCGTTTGCTTCATATTACAAAAATACATAGTCATTTGAGTGCAAATCAAAATGTTAAAGAAATAGATATATATGGATACATTTTGAATTATTAATAATTACTGTATATCTTCTAGGAAAATTTTATGCTATTTTGTGAAATTAACTATCAAAATATATATATCCCATTTCATATGAATATACATTTAACTTACATATGCATGGGTAAATATTTATTTATTTATTTTCAAAATTTATTTTTTATTTTTTATACAGGGATTACATGTGCACAGGAATATTGACACGGGAATATTGTATGATGCCAAGGTTTGGTATGTGGATCCTGTCACCCAGGTACTGAGCATAGTGCCTGATAAGTAGTTTTTCAGTCCACACCTCCTCCCTTCCCTCTTGAGTAGTCCCCAGTATCTATTATTCTCATGTTTATGTCCATGTGTGCTCAGAGTTTAGCTCCCACTTATGAGTGAGATCATGTAGCATTTGGTTTTCTGTTTTTGTGTTAATTGGCTTGGGAGTATGGCCTCCAACTGCATACAAGTTGCTGCATAAGACATGGTTTCATTTTTGTTTGTGGCTGTGTAGTATTCCATAGTGTAGAAGTATCACATTGTCCTTATCAGCTCTACTATTGATAGGCACTTGGATTGATTCCATATCTGTGCTACCGTGAATAGTCCTGGCATATATATATATGAGAGCATGTGTCTTTTTGGCAGAATGCTTTATATTTATTTAGGTATATACGAAGTAATGGGATTGCTGGATTGAATCATAGCTTGGTTTTCAGTTCTTTGAGAATCTCCAAACTGCTTTCCACAGTGAGAGGACTAATTTTTCATTCACACCAACAATATATAATCATTCTCTTTTCTCTGCAGTCTCACCAGCATTTATTGTTTTTTGACATCTCACTGGCATGAGATGGTATCTTGCTGTGGTTTTGATTTGCATTTCTCTGATGACTAGTGATGGTAGGCATTGTTTCATGTTTCTTGTCTGCTTGTATTTTTTTTTAGAAAAATATCTGTTCATGTTCTTTGCCCATATTTAAGGGGGTTATTTTTTTCTTGCTTGTTGATTTTTAAAGTTCTCCATAGATTCTAGATATTAGGTCTTTGTTGGGTGCATTTTACAGATATCTTTTTCCAATCTGAAGGTTGTCTGTGTACTCTATTGGTAATTTCTTTTGCTATGAAGAAGCTCTTCAGTTTAATTAGGTCCCACTTAGACAAATATTTATAACCTCATTTGTCTTTACATATATATGCATATGTATTTCCTTAATGTTTTTATATATCAAGCTATAACTTTTTTATATTTGGATATATTAATCTCTAAAACACAAGCTACAACCAGTATATTTTTGAGGTTGTAATGTGATATTTAAATAATATAAATGACAAGACATGTAATAAGAAAAATAATAAGTTACACTATAAGCTTTTATTTGGTAATACATGCTGATATTACATAAACATTCTTTCTGATTTACCACAAAAGCTTAAATGACCTTGAGTGTAGAAAACAAACTGGAAAGTAAATCCTGTCATGTTTAGTTTCAGAGCCATTTAAAAATGTAATCAAATGTCAGCACAATAGCTTGCATGCTAACAATATCAAGTTCCAATAAAATATTTGGAGTGCAACATTACATTAATGGATACCGATTTTTATCAGATTTGATTTTTCCCTTGAGAGATTTGATAGAACCCTCAGACACAGTCATATTTTATGAGGCTGAACTCTATTTTATTTCAAAATTCTCGTTCATTTTATGTCTGGTTTGTGAAATAAATGTATGAAAACAAAATAATGCCAGTAATTGGGATATTTTAATGAGCTATTATGTAGAAATCTATTTTTTTCTTTAATGATAATATAATATTTTGGCTACACAGTAGATAGCCCATGCTGGTTTTTTTTTTTTTTTTTTAAGAAAGAAAGAAAGAGGAAGAGAAAGGGGGAGAGAGAACAGGAGTCTTGCTCTATTGCCTAGGCTGGAATGCAGTCTAAAAATAGGTATTAAAGAGCTCTTTTATGCCAATAATTGTGCTTAACAATGGAGACAGGAAGGAATGAGGAAAGAAAATAACAAACAAACAGCCAACCAATATTTCATTTAAATCTGTGAAATGCTATGCAATTGCTGAAGAGCGATTTACTTCCAATTATGTGGCCACTTTTAGAATAGGTGTAATATAATACTGAGAAAAATGTATGTTTTGTGCATTTGGGGTGGAGAGTTCTATAAATATTTATTGAGTTTACTTGTTCCAGGTCTGAGTTCAAGTCATAAATGTCCTTGTTAATTTTCTATCTCGTTGATCTGTCTAATGTTAACAATGTGGTGTTAAAGTCTCCCGCTGTTATTGTGCGGGAGTTTACGTCTCTTTATAAGTCATTAAAAACTTGTCTTAAGGAGAGACCACATCCAGCAAACTTTTCTTTGTAACAATAGCAGTTTGTTAAAAATATTATTGTGAAAAATTTTATATACTAAAATCCAGAGCAGACATATTTTTTCTCTGTTATCTGTAGTTTAAGAAAATAATGTGTAATACACTTCACAAACATTAAGATTTATAAATAAAATATAAGCAATTAAATTATCATACATATGAATAATGAAAGTTAAATTTTCAAGGTATAAGTTCTGTATTTGTACTATACTTTTCACTTTATGCTAGCTCTACTTTTACTTTTTTCCATAGTAGGCTATTGATAAATACTGTGGAATGTGTTACTACATCTCAAAAGAATAGAAACAAAAGAATAGAAATAAGAAATATTTACTCTTTTAAAAATTAATGAAATTCATATTTTCAAACCAAGAAAATAATCATAGCTATTTCACTAAAAGTAGAATAATATTTCAGTAAAGTTAAACATTCATTAACATTAAATGTTTTGTAGAAAACTAAGAAAAGAAGAACATTTCTTCATCTAAATAAGTCTATCTAATATACGGATAAACAAAAATTCTTATGGCAACATCATCTTTTATGCTTAAATGTTGAAATATGCCATTAAAGATCTGAAACCGGTGAAGTTAGTTATAGCATCTTTAGTATAGTAACTTAGTTCAAAGGTTATTTTTTCTCTTTTCTTCTGACTATACTCTCATATTGTCAATAAGAGCAATTTTCTGTCTTTTTTTCTCATCCTTATTCTGTTACAGCAGGAAAGAAATTAGGTCTATACACAAAATATCAGTGCACGTGTGTATATGTATGAAACAAAATTTTTGGATAACATAAGAAATTTATAAATAAAATGTTAAACAATGTTAAAGTTAACTTCAAAACATCTAATGATAGAAATAAATTTAGCAAAGATGTGCAAGACCTCTTTTAAAGACACCTATAAATTATGATTGAAAGAAATGAAAATATTAATGAATAGAAGTACATAAAATATTTCTGGTTTGGAATATTCAGTAATGTAAAAATAATGTAAAAGCAATGTTTTGCCCTTATTTATCTGCAATCTGTAGATCAATCTCAAGTCTAATAAAAAATTCAAAATTTTTTTGAAGAGAAACTGATAAATTCATTCAAAAATTTATATGAAAATGTGAATATCCAAGACCAGAAAGATAATTTTGAGCAAGACAAAGGTGACATATGAGATATGTCATACTCTGTATGACATAAGGCTTACAATTTCACAGTAATTAAGATAGTTTGGAATTGTGAAAAACTCAGTAAATAAACCAATGAAATATAGTAGAGACCACGGGAACAGAGCCTCTTGATTTATAACAAGTTTGGCCTTATGAAACTGAGATCTTTTCAGTAAATGACACTCTTTTCAATAAATAGTTTTCCTAATAAGTGATGCAGATTTGGTTAGTATTAATACAAGGGCAGTTGGATACAGCCACTAAATTACACCATTAAAACGGTAGCAATTCCAGGTTAATTAGAGATTTAAAGGTAAATAAATAACTCTGGAGATGAGATAGATGATTATCAACATAAACTTGGAGCTGAGAAATAATTTCAAATAGTATAAAAAATACAATAACCCAAAATGAAAATATTTCTTATTTTGCTTACAAGCAGTACAAAAATTTCTATATATTATATTTATAAAAAACATTGATATTAAAAAGACAAGCTACAGAGGGGCAAAATATTGGTAACCCCCACAAAGTAATTATAAAATGTCACAAAACTCAAAGACAAATTATTAGTAGACTTAAATTTGACAGTTAACCAAAGAGGATACATCAGTGATTATTAAAAATATGATCTGGTAGGAAACTTTATTCGTAAGAAGGAGAATGTAAAGCAAAACAACAGGACCACTCAAATGCCCATTATTTAAAAATCCCCACACAAATCTGATAATATGAAATATTGGTAAGGTGGAAAATTTGAAACTCTGGTCAATATTTGTGAGAGTAGTAATTGACACTACAAGTTTGGATAAGTTGGGCATTATTTATTACATTTCAATAATGACATCCATATCATATATAAACCCCACAAAAAAAATTCTTGCATGTTAGTATCATGATATTTGTAAAAATAAAAAAATATATATTTATAGCAGCAGTTTTCTTAAACCAGAAAAGTTGCAACTATTTAACTAATGTAGAATACATAAATAATTGTGGCATAATTATACAATGAAATGCATTACATCAGGAAAAATGAATGGATTATAGATATGCGCAACAACAAAGATGATGCTCATATACATCATGCCCAGTGAAACAAAGACAGTCTTAGGAAGAGTAAACCCAGTTAAGAATACCTTTTATGTAAGGTAAACATTAGTAAAAAACAGGCCAAACTAAACAACAGGTTTTGAGATACAAGCTTCCATAATAAAGCTATTTTTAAGCGTGTTTCACACTGATACTCAAAAATTTCAATGTTAACTTCAGCACAGTGGAAGGAAGCTGACAATGGTGAGGCATTAGGGGATAATGGGGATTTACACGTGTTTTGTGCGTATTTGTGCTTCTGTAATATATTTCATATCTTAAAAACTTAAAAATATATAAACCAAGCAGAATAATGACTGTAATCTCATATTTAAGTAATTAGTTTAAATATGAATTGCAGGTATTTAACTTTAGGGAAATAAAAGTAAAAACTGTTATCACATATATAGTTTGTATTGTTTGACAGGTATACAATAAGCTCATAGAAATATATCATTCCGATAACATGCATATTAAAAGGCTCACAACAAATAACTATCATAGTTTTTAACCCCTGAATTATGTAGACATAAAAAGAAATTTGATTGTATAAAATTTTATTTTATTTTTATTGTTATTATGTATTATTAAAATCTAAAATTTTGAAAACATGCATATTAACCATACATAAGCTATATGAATACATGAAAATAATGTACATATGAAAGTTAGAAACATGTAAGATTTTAAACATGAAAATTCTATAGTTATTTTCATTAGCTATTGATATTTGTCATGCTGGTTTGCATGAGTAATGTAATAGCTTGATATAATAAAATATCTGTTTTCTCGTATCTCCAGGGAATTATTGAGTTTAGTAATTGACTTTCTAAATTTTATCTTTAAAATATTTAATGCCAATTTTATAGATTCAACTTTATCCAAAAGTTTACATTAAGCATCAAGGTTATTGCACATTACCAACTGTTTTGAAAAGAAAACATTTATTATTGGTAATATAACTCAAAATAAAAATTATTTGGAAAGATATTGAAATTACACACAATAAAATTTTTAAAAATAATAATTTAAAAAATATTCCTATTTCTACCAAAGACTAAAGAAAAGGCATTATTGCCTCTTCCACAGAACAATTTCTTCCCATTGATTTAAATCAATTTATCTCTTCCCTCCTCACATTTTATATGCTTTATTGTATTATTTGACTAAGATATGTGTTACTGAAATTGTTCTTGTACTTTTCTAGTTTCACTGTAAAATTGATGTATTTTGAAGTCGCTGTGTGTGTGTGTGTGTGTGTGTGTGTGTGTTGTATCCTTAGTTCTTAGTAATGTCAAATTACATTACCTGCCTTACTTTGGGTTGCTTTAACAAAATACCATAAACTGGGTGGGTAGCTTATAAACAACAAGTATTTATTTTTCACAATTTTGGAGGCTAAGAATTCCCAGATCAAGGTGCCTGCAGATTCTTGCCTGGTGAGAGCTTACTTCCTCATGGGCAATGCCTTACAGGGTGGAAAGGAAGAACTCTGGTTTCTTCAGCCCTGTGTAAAAAAAACTAATTCCATTCAGAAGTTCTCCACTCTCATGACCTAATCACCTCCCAAAGGTCCCACCTCTTAATACAATCACATTGAGTATTCAGTTTCAGCATATGAATTTTGGGGCGACATAAACATTCAGATCACAGTACTATTTATTAAGCTATAATCTTTCAGCATGTGTCTATTCTCTGTTTAATAATGAGTTTATGACTGGGAATCTATCAAAAAAAATGTTTGCAAAATGATTCCTACTCTCCCAATAGGGTTAGCTGAGATTGGAGGGCTAGAGGAGAAAGAAAAGACTTGCTTGTTTTTATATGTTTCCTGTTTGGCTTTCCATTTCTTTCTATTGGCTAGTCCTTTTATAGCTTTGTATTTGTGATAGACAGAATAATACTTACCTTCCTAAAGGATGTCCATGTCCTAATTCCTGAAGGCTGTGAATATGCTGCCTTGCATATGGAAAGGGACTTTGCAGATATCACTACATTAAGGATTTTTAGATGGGTGTATTTTCCTGAATTTTCACAAGTGTCCTTAAAAGGGAGAGGCAGGAAGGTCAAAATCATAGAAGGAAATGTGGCAGTGGAAGACAAGGGAGAGAGGTCGAGCTCCTGCACAGCAAAAGAAACTATCAGTAGAGTGAATTGGCAACCAACAGAATGGGAAAAAATTTTTCCAATCTACCTATCTGACAAAGGGACAATATCCAGAATCTAAGGAGAACCTAAACAAATGTATAAGAAAAAACAACTAACCCCATCAAAAAGTGGGCAAAGGATATGAACAGACACTTTTCAAAAAAAAGACATTTATGCAGCCAACAAACATATGAAAAAAGTTCATCATCATTGGTCATTAGAGAAATGCAAATCAAAACCACATTGATAAACCACCTTACACCAGTTAGAATGGCGATCATTAAAAAATCAGGAGACAACAGATGCTGGAGAGGATGTGGAGAAATAGGAACACTTTTACACTGTTGGTGGGAGTGTAAATTATTTCAACCATTGTGGAAGACAGTGGCAATTCCTTAAGGATCCAGAAATAGAAATACCACTTGACCCAGCAATCCCATTACTGGGTATATACCCAAAGGATTATAAATCATTCTAGTATAAAAACACATGCACATGCATGTTTATTGTGGCACTGTTTACAATAGCAAAGACTTGAAACCAACCCAAATGCCATCAGTGATAGACTGGATAAAGAAAATGTGGCACATATACACCATGGAATACTATGCAACCATTATAAAAGATGAGTTCAGGGACATAAATGAAACTAGAAACCATCATTCTCAGCAAACTGACACAAGAACAGAAAACCAGACACTGCATGTTCTCACTCATAGGCTGGTGTAGAACGATGACAATACATGGACACAGGGAGGGGAACATCACACACTGGGGCCTGTGGGGTGGGAGTGCTAGGGGAGAAATAGCAAGGGGTTGGGGGATTTTGGAGGGATAGCATTAGGAGAAATACCTAATGTAGTTGACTGGGCGGTGGATGCAGCAGCCACCATGGCACATGTATACCTATGTAACAAACCTGTACAATCTGCACATGTATCCTAGAACTTAAAATATAATAAGTAAATTTAAAAAAAGAAAAAGAAATGCAGGTGGCCCCTAGAAGTGGAAAAGAAAAATAAATGGATTCTACCATAGAGCTTCCAGAAGAAATGCAGCAACAACATCTTTATGTTAGACTCTAAGATTCATTTCAGATTTCTCAGTTCCAGAGGTACAATATAGTTTGTGTTGTATTAAGCAAAAAAATTTATAACTTGTTATAGGAGCAATAGGGTAATATAGGAAGGAAATTCTGCCTTTGTGACAATGTGAATGAACCTTGAGGACTTTATAATAAGTGAAATAAGCCAGAACTGGTAGGAATACATATTCAGAAATATTACATGATCTGATCTTTACAAGGAATCTTAACTAGTCAAACTATAGGTGCAGAAAGTGGAACAATGGTTGCTAGGGATAGATGGGAGGCAAAAGGGGTTGGTGATAGTCAAAGGGTACAAAATTTCAGTTATGCAGAATGACTAAGTTCTGCAAATCTACAATATAGCATGGTGTCTATAGTTAACAACACTCTTTTGTTTACTTATAATTTGCTAATCTACTATTTCTGTCATCATCAGTCCAGGATTGCTACTTCACCCCAGCAATGGCAGTTAGTTCCAGTAACAACAGTTGATTTCAGTCTGCATTTTTCTGGTACTGAAACTAGTTGCACCTCTTTCTCAGGGTTGAGTTTTAGCTCTGCAGTATCCCTCTGCCTTTTGTTTTCCTATGCCTAGTCTAGGTAGCTGCTTCCCTGAGGAGATGCCACTGTGATTGATATATTAGTGTTCTCTTTTTGCATTTTTAGTTTATAATTCTTGAAATAGTTTGGATTTGTCCCCCCATATCTCATGTTAAAATGTAATCCTCAATGTTGGAAATGGGACCTGATGAGAGGTGTTTGGGTTATATCCCTCATGACTTGATGCTGTCCTCGTGATAGAAGTGAGTTCTGGTGATACTTAGTGGTTTGAAATTTATGTGACAACTCCCCCGCCTGCTCCTGCTTCTGCTCTCGCCATGTGAGACACTGGTGCCCCCTTTGCCCTCTGCCATGATTGTAAGAAGCCCAAGGCCTCACCAGAAGCTAAGCAGATGCTGGTGCCATGCTTCCTGTGGAGCCTGAAGAACCATGAATCAATTAAACATCTTTTCTTTATAAATTATCCAGTCTCAGGTATTTCTTAACAGTCATGCAAGAGCAGCCTAATACAATCCTTTATCTTAAATTATCTCTGCCAAAATAATTTATATAGTTTCTGACTCTTGATGGCCCCTAAACTGATATAGTAGGAAATCAATTAATTGATATTAATAAAATAGAATTATGATACAGTATGGGACACCATAGAGTTTATTGTTATATTGTTTAAAGAATCTGAAGCAAGAAGAAATAGAGTTAGGTGCCAAAAAGTCTCTAGTCCTAAAAGTTTCCATTATGAAAGAACCACATTTTTTTGCTCCATGGATATTTTAAAGGAGTAAATTAAAATTCAGAAGTTTCTCAAGGACACTCTTGAAGCTCCTTCAACTCACTCTCTCATTCTCTCTTTCTCTTTCTCTCTTACGCACACAAACACATTTTACAGACTCTTTCTTTGAAAAAATGTTGATCTTTATATTGTCTATCATATTCCCTCAAAATATTCTTCAATGAATAAATTTATTCATTGTCATCTTTTTATTTTTTTGTAATTATTATCTGTTTTTCCAAAAAATTAAATTCAAATGTGGAGATCTATATGCTGCTATTTTGTGAATTATGAGGAATTTTGAAGTTTATTCACAATGACCATGATGTGGAAGTAAACTTGATGTCTTTCAAAGGATGATTGGATAAAGAAAATGTGATATATACACCCAGTGGGTTATTATTTAGCATTTTAAAAATGGAAATTCTGCCTTTGTGACAACGTGGATAAATCTGGAGGACATTATGACAAGTGAAATAAGCTAGACCTAGAAGGAATAGATATTCAGAAATATTATATGATCGTATGTATACAAGGAATCTGAAATAAACTAATAGATGCCTAAAGTAGAAGAGTGGTTAGTAGGAACAGATGGAAGGGAGAAATCAGTTGGTAATGGTCAAAGGGTGCAAAAGTTCAGTTATGCGAGATGACTAAGTTCTAGATATCTAATATATGGCATAGTGTCTATAGTTAACAATACTCTTTTGGATACTTAAAATTTGCTGAAAGGATAGATCTTATGTATTTTTTATCACAAAAACAACAATATTGTTTTCTCTTTGTTCCATTTATTCATTTTTCCCTATTTTCTTTTTCTGTCTTTAAAAATTTTTCTGCCTATTTTTTAATGATTCAATTTTTTCTCTTTTGTTGGTTTATTCTCTGTAATTCTTTAGTTATTTTAATGACTGCTTTAGGCTTCCTATTACATACATTAATGTGTCACTGTCTATTTGATATTATCCCATTTCATATATAGTGTTTGAAACTAGCAATAATATACTTTCTTTATTTCCACCTAGTTTTATGGTATGCTTGATTTATATTTCACTTATACTTTAAAAATAAACATATAATACCTTGGTTTCTTGTTAAAAAATTTACATGTCTTTAATACAAATTGAAATAACAAAATTCTCCCATATTTGCCATGTAACTACCATCACTGATATTTTTTGTTTTTTGCTATAGATCCATATTTTCATCTGATATTATTTTCCTTCAACCTGAAGCACTTATTTTAGCATTTCTTGTATTGTGGGTATACTGGTGATTTATTTTTTCATCTTGTGTACATCTGAAATTCCTTATTTCACTTTCGTTTTCTAAAAGATATTTGTGTTACATATAAAATTCTAGGTCGATAGTTTGTTGTTCTTTCAGTGCCTTATAAATGTCTTCTTGTTTGCTGTCATCTTGCTTCCGTTATAACTAGAAGCTTGCTAATGCTCTTATTTCTGTGCCTTTGTACATAATGTGTCTGTTTTCCTCTGGCTGTTTTTAAGGTATCTTTTTATTATTATTTGACTAATGTGACATGGTATAGGTTGGAACAGTGTTTGCCATGGTTCTGTGCTTGGATTTCTTTTATTTTTCAGGTAATTGGATCTGTGAATTTGTAGTTTGTATCAGATTTCATGTTTATTTCTGCAAATTATTTGTTGCCTTCTTTTGAGGACTTTGGTTACACTTGAAGCTGTTCCATGTGTTTTTAATTACTTTTTCTTCATGCATTCTATTGTGAATAGTTTCTATTGCTATGTTTTCAATTTCACTTATCTTTTGCTATTAACATCATTATTAATTTACCATTAATCATATCCACTCTATATTTTTTATGCCAGATATTTTGTTTCAACCTAAAGTTTTATTTGAATATTTTAACTAATTTCCATGATTTTCTTTAACTTTTAAATATCTAGAATCCAGCTTAATAACTATTTTAATGCCTCTGTTAATTCTAACATCTGTTTCAGTTTTATAACAGTGTGAGTGATTTCTGTCCTCATTTTTTAATATATTATCCTAGTTCTTTTCATTGGAAGCCATATATTATGAATTTTACCCTATTGAGTGATCTATATTTTTGTATTACTGTAAATTTTCATGAGCCTCCCCTCTGCCATGCCAGGATGATGTTAAATTACTTGGAGACAGTTTAATCCTTTTGAATTTCACTTTTAAGGTTGTTAAGTGAAGCCAGAATCGTTTTTATTCTAACGTTAATTATCTCCCACAATTGAGGCAAGACTTGTGTGAATACTCCACCCAGTCCCATATGAATTATGAGGTTTTTACAGTCTGTGAATGCCAAGTACTTTTACTTCTAATTCATTTAGATAAGTCTTTTTCTTTAGTGTTCAGTAGTTTCCTGTCGTTCATAAAGGAATTTCAAACCTGAAAAATAGTTGATGGAGATTTTCTGCAGATCTCCATAATTCTGCTACTGTGCAGCTTTCTCTTCTCTGCTACTCTGGTCTACAAACAGTAGCTAACATGGTCTGTCTGAGCAAATCCATCTCATCAATTCAGAGAGTATGTCAGACTCCCCTAGGTCCCTCTTGCATGTATCTGAGAACTATTTCAAGGCAGTGGCTGGAGGCAATTGTAAGGGTCACTACATTTGTTTGCTGTATTTGAGGAGCATTCTCCTTTGTTGACTGATATTCAGTGTTTTGAAATCCATCGTTGTGTATTTTTGCCTATTTTCTTGTTGATGATTTCTGTGGCAGGAAGGTAAATCTAGTCCTTGTTACTTCATTTTGGTCAAAAAAAAAAAAAGAAAGAAAAATCAGTATATTTATTCTTAGATTTTTTTCTTAATTTAAAAAGCAGTTGACCAGCCTGGACAGCATGGTGAAACACCATCTCTACCAAAAAGCACAAAAATTAGCTAGGTGTAGTGGCACGTGCCTATAGTCCCAGCTACTCAGGAGGCTGAGTTGGGAGAATTGCTTGAACCCAGGAACAGAGGTTGAAGTGAGCCAAGATTACACCACTGTACTCCAGCCTGGGTGACAAAAAGAGACCCTGTCTAATAACAACAACAACAAAAAGCAGTTGAGGCTTTATCCTTTTATTATTGTTATTATTTTAACTTTTATTTTAAGTTCAGGGGTACTTGTGTGTAATGTGCAGATTTGTTACATAGGTAAACATGTGTTATGGGGGTTTGTTGTACAGATTATTTCGTCACCCAGGTATTAACCCTGGTATCTATTAGTTATTTTTCTTGATCCTCCCCGATCCCAACTTCTACCCTCCTATAGGCCCCAGTGTGTGTTGTTTCCCTCTATGTATCCATGTGATCTCATCACTTAAGTCCTACTTATAAGTGAGAACGTGAAATATTTGGTTTTCTGTTCCTCCATTAGATTGCTAAGAATAATGACCTCTAGCTCCATTCATGTCCCTGAAAAGAACATGATCTCATTCTTTTTTTATGGCTGCACAGTATTACATGGTGTTTATGTACCACATTTTCTTTATCCAGTCTATCACTGATGGGCATTTAGGTTGATTCCCTGTATTTGCTATCGTGAATAGTGCTGCAGTGAACATGGAGTCTTTATTCTTTTAATCAAATCTGGCAAGCTTTTATTTAATTAGATACTTAACTATTTTATAGTTAATTTATATTTAATGCAATTATTAATATGTTAGGCTCTAAGATTATTATTTTTATTTGACTTTCCATTGTTTTATTTGATCTTTTCCTGTCTCTTTTTTTTTGGTGAAATTGCTGTTTTAAAAGTATTTTTAAATTTCTCCTCAATTTACTTTCAGTGCTTTTTTCTTTATTTGGCTATCTTTCTAGCCTGCCCTAAAGTCTAAGACATACATTCTCTGTGTGTGTGTGTCTGTTTGTGTGTGTATAGAGTTCTATGAATAATGTCACTGTAACAACAATATAAACTTTATAACTATACTTTTAATTCCAATTTCAACAATCTTACCCTTGTCATATATTTTACTTCTGTATAACACATATTTCATTTTTATTTTAAATATAAGCAAAATCTTTTAATGGTTTGTATTATAAATTCTTAGAAAGAGCTTTATATTTAGAACACACTCTCTGAAGTTCTCTAATCCTTCCTGTGGAACCAGTCTTCTCTCTGGCATCAATTTTCTTGCAAACAACTTTTTTTGATACTGCATAACTTCTGGAAATAAATACTTACACTATCTTTCTAGAATTGTCTTTATTTTTCTTTCATTTTTGAACAATTTTTTTTTATCTAGCATATAATTCTGATTCTGTAACTTCCTTATTTTCATATATTAAATGTTTCATTTCACTGCCTTCTCTTATGAGAAGTCAACCATCTATTATATTATAATAACTTACAGGTTATGTGGCTTCTTTTTTGACTTTTTTGGTTTTTAACAGTTTCATTTTGATATTACCAAGTGAGTTTTTCTTTGCGTTCGCTGTTTCTGAAATATCTTGAGCTTCATGGATTTATGGGTTTATGTTTTTCATTGATATTAGAAAATCTTAGTCATTATCTCTCTACGTACTTTTCTTTGTACTTTTCTTTTGTCTTTTTTAACTTTTTGTCTGTCTTTTGACTTTTTTTAACTTTTTAAACTCTCATTTCACATTTGATAGAGCATTTTACATTATCCCACTGATCTCAGAATGCTGTTTTATTTTCTTTTCTACACATACCATTTTTATTTCTGGGTTTTAATTTATATTGGTCTGGTTTTGTAATGTTGGGGTTTAGGGGTAGAGGGGAGCCCTCAGTTCTCCTGAGAGGGTGTTTCTCCAGGTTCTTGGTCTATCACTCCCCAAGAATGGGAGAGGAGACCACGGTGCAGTTCTCAGTAAATGCCGGACTCAAAAGTGTTTGTAGAAAGTGATTTATTTAGGTAGAGTGAAAGAGAGAAAGTAACAGCTAACTCTCACACTGAGTGAGAGAATCCAGAAAGACGGAGTCCAGGAGAGGAAAGCAGCTTCCACACTGACTGGAAGGGAATTGAGAGAGAGATGGAGTTTAGGAGGGGAAGACAGGCTTCCAAGAGAGAGTGTGGAAGGGGACTCCAGAGGGGAAATCCAGGAGAGAGAAAGAGAGCTTCCATGAAGGGAGTGTTCCTGGAAAGGGATCCAAACTTGGAGTCCAAAGAGGTATGGAAGAAGGGAACTTTTAACTTGGAAGGAACCCCCACCTTCTCTAAGACCTCTGGCAAGTGAAAGGAGTTCCTTAGAACTTCCGCTAGAGTGACTGACTTTTTGATTCTACCCTTGCCTGCGAAAATTAAAACAGAAACCATTAAATCTCCCGGATGGACAGAGATGGGAGTGGAGCATGATGCTGGGAAGTTCTTGCCCTTAAAACTATGCCCCCTTGTTGACCTGGAAAGAGAACACCTTCCCTCAGTTTCAAGTTCAAAAGTTTTCCCATGCTATATGTAGTCTTTTATTAAGTCCATGGAAGAATTTTTTGCCTCTATGTATTTTCAAGAATTCACATTTTGTCCTAACTATTTGCTGCTCTTCCTCACTTCTTCACATTTGCTGTTCCCCTTTTCTAATAAATAGATCCTTTAATGTGTTTACTGTAACTAAAAATAATGTAGATAACGTATTTATCACATTTATTTTATAATCTGTTTCTGACAACATCTGGGCAATCTTTTTCTCTGGTTTTAATGACTATTTCCCCTCTTGACAATAGGTTTTATTTCCTTGCCTTTTTCACGTAGTAATTTTTGATGAATGTTAACCACGATGTTAAAAAATCTGGTGTAAATAGTATTTAATTCTGGAAAAGGGCATGCTTCTTTTTCTGCTAGGCCCTCAGTGTGGGCAGTTGAGTCAAACAAGTCTCTGGTAAATTGTTTCTTGGCATTGTTGTGCTTTATCTATATTCAGTTCACCACAGGTTTCAAATTTTATGAACACAGGGTTACACATTTTCTTTAGCACTGATTAAGATCTGAGTGTCTGGAGGATTTCTCTCTACCAGGCATTAGGCATCAATAGACCATGAGTATGTCTCTCGGGTCTCCCCTACTTTTCCAGCGGTAGAAGGATTTGCTGCCAGGTACTTGTTACAATCTAAGTGTCTGTGGGGTTTTCCTTAATAATGCCTTCTGCTAACAGTGCACCTGCGTGTATCAAGAGCACTCTTTGAACTCTCCTATGTCTTTCTCTATAGCAGATACTTTGCCTGGTTCTCAGCTGTGCCCCAGAGTACTTGTGCGTTTTTCTGTTTTCTTCTCTGCAGTTAGAATTCAGTAGGTTCCTTATGCCTATGCTTAAGAATGGTTGTTCAACCCTCTTGACCTCTGAATACTAAACACATAAATTTGTACCTCATCTGTCACAAAATTATTGCTCATAACTAATGTATATACAGCCCTGATTTTTCTCTGTATCTTTAATATAAGTAAATATGTGACTCTGTGTCATTTTTTATCATCAGTAAATATCTCCTATTGATATTTGTCACTATAGTGATCTTGCGGTTAAGAGGAATATAATAAATGACAATAGTTTTCGGCATTGTTCAAGAGATTTTACATGTATTTCCTTAAACATCTTACTTTATATAATAAAACCCTCTCAATAGCAGGTAATTATTAGTCATATTTATTGTGTGCTGACTATAATAAAAATTAAATAATAATAATTTGTTAAATTGATTAAAGAGTATTTTCTTTTACAAATTTAAATAAAGTAATATAAATGACAGATGGGATTAAAATGTAATTTTAAAGTTACATATCAATATCATATTAATCTCAATATGTTACTAAGTACAAGCTGCTTGCTTAGAGAAACGTGGTTTATTTTTATATTTTGTTTTCATTTAAAAAAATATAAAAACTCCATTTTCAAAGATATATTGTAATGAAATAAAAAATATTAACTGTGTTTTTTAAATTATCTAGGTATCCATATATTAGGCTATTTCAATCATATTATTTTATCTTAGATGTCTCTTTTCCTAACTTGTAGAAAGTGAAAGCTATAATTTTTATTTTCATTTTGAAGATGCACAATTTTCTTTTGAGTTAAATAATTTAAGAGCATTTCCACTAGAAACTCTTTTCCGTTACAGTTGTGTAGATAACTAGCTTGTGTAACAGATAAGACCTTGAAATCTGATATTACAAAGATTTAGTTTTGATCATTTATGTGAATTTTGGGTATATTATCTAACACCTACTAACCTCAGTTTTCTATTTTCTAAAACTTGTAAATAATAGTACTACTATTTTAGGATTGCTGTGAGAATCAAAGGAAAAACACATATTCTATTATTTTGTTTTTATGCATATTGCATTATTCCTTGTTAGCCTATAACATCTGAAAATATAAGGGCCTTGTTTTTAGAGCATAGCACCTATCCTAATGATTTGCATGGTCATTTTTTTTGAGTATCACAATATTCATGAATAATTTTTAAAATAATTAAACAATCCTCTTATTTAGCCATTTGACTGTCCAGAAATACTAATTAATAAAATTATTTATGATAGGAATGTTTGTCTGAGGTTGGCTGACAAGTTCCCTAAGTATATTCTTAAGTTCCATGGTGTCTTTTAGGATTTTTCATAGACTGCCATGCTAAAGGGTAGATATTTCCTAGGTATTACCTCTGATTTGGTTTTACTGCTTTGGAAAAATAAGTCATTGATATGCAGGACATGCTCAACTTCTCTGTATTTTTCTCTCTTTTTATATCTTTAATTCAGTCTTCAGATATCTTCCTCCCATTACAGATAAACTTTAGGAAGACATAGAGTGAGACTCAAATGAACACTTCTTTAAGTCACAGATAAAACTCTAGTCTCTGGGTTGTCATCTTGAATATGGAATTAAAAATATGGGAAATATGGTTATCTTAGTTTATCCCAGATAACTATATAAAAACTAGGGGTCAAAGTTTACTATAAAAATATATTAATCTACATGACTTTATATTCTGAACATTTATTTCCCAGAGATACTTCATGAAGGAGTGGTTTGTATAGAATAAGAATTGACTACTAATAGTGTCTAAAACCATTCATTCTCAGCACTAATTAGAAAATCAGAGAATAAACTATGACAACATATTTTATTTAGGAACGCTAAATGCAAGTTTCATCCAGTTATTAGCATTGTGGTGTTGGTATGGTCTCATAGATACAACCAAATGTGCTTATCAAGCCAGAGCAGTAGAAAGAATATTGGGAATGTCGTATCTGCCATAAAGAAAACATTAAAGATGATTTAATCAGAACCTATTTATTTTATAAGAAAGCTCACATATTTTATTGAGTAAAGTGCACTTATCATTATTCAGGAGTCACAAAAGTATTTAGGCAAGCAGTCTTTAATAATTACTGTCTTTAAACCATTGTTGCCTTCTTTTCTCTTTTGCTTTAATAGTTTCTATATGCAGATGCTATTATCATTTATCATTACAGAGATTCTGAAAGAGTCCTATGCAGTGATCAGCTGAAACTTACTGAATTTCCATTAATAAAGACATGTATATTTTATTACTCAGTAGTATTCTCTCTTAAAAATGACATATATTGCAAAATCTTATTTTTACTATAAACATAAATAAATATATAAAATGTCTTCTTTTTTCTTAAAAAACATTTAAAATTGAATACTGAATGTTGTCATTTTGTTTTCAGATAAAAGCATCTATTATAATAAAAAATGTTAATTTATTTGTGTAATATCCTTGTTAATAAAATATATTCTAGGGTATATTTCATAGATACATGCTAAAATGGCTTTTTACAAATATTGTTATATTCTTGTAGTTAATTTATCTAAACACTGAAATTATCATTGTCTGAAAAAAGATTAAGTAAGGTGTCTTCAATATATGCAGTTTTGACAGTCCATTTAGACTCAGGATAAACATTTTTGTTACATTAAAATAAAAGAAAAAATTGATAATGAAATATAGAGTATTATTTATGCATATTTCTGGGGTTTTGTTATAATGTGGTAGAATTTTTTTCTCCCCCTTATTTTTTTCTATTAGTCCACACTTACATTTAAGTCACAGCATGCATTGAGCTAGAAAATTATGAAATAATTGTAAACACAGTATGACTTCTTTAAGTAAAATATTTGTGAAAATTGGAGTTATGCAGTGCTTTGCCCAACAGGACAAGAGATGACTCTTTCTATTTTAGTAATGTATAATCAGGTGTTGTCATTAATTTCTAAAGTTCCTGTTGACTCTGAGGTGAACCATTAATGTGTTTATTTATAGGTTTCACAGTTTGTTTTGATTTCATTTGTTTCAACTGATATTTTAGAGGTCAAATACATGACTTGATTATTTTATTATAAACTTATACAGTAAATGTCTCAGTTCTACTTATGAAGTAACAATTTATTTTCTTCTCTTTAACTAACAACTATTTGTGTTAGACCAGTAAAACAACACAAAAAAGAACATTATAATTATTATTAATTAACAAATTGTAGCTGTGTTGTAGAAGAAACTGTCAGCTGTAAATGTGATTTGCAGGGTTTATCTTAAGAATATGTAAGAACAGGGTTGTAAGAACAGTCTGAGTGTTGGCTTCTAGCAGCAGTACTGACAGACTGAAGTAGAGAGTAGCTTGTTTCATAGAAATCTCTGACTATGTTCTCTTTGATTCATAATGAAGTTAATTATAATCAAGTACATAGGAAGCTCACAATTTTTTTCCCATAAAGTTGTAGAAGTAATTGTACCACTTATATTAAAAAGGATTCATTCATTTCAAAGTTAGAAGACACTATCAGACTTGAAATCGTCTATGGACAGGACCAAGTTATAGAAACCTCATTGGAAAAAAAAATTGTTTTTATGGGAAATGAAGACCAGCTTAAGAGGAAAATACCTAAGACTTGGATGATTTAGCCAAAAAAAAAAAAAAAAAAAAAATACGTGAAAAACCAATTCCAAGGAATAGAACTGAGTATTAATCAAGGATCTGTGATTAGCTGGATTTTAAATGTCTATAAACTTTGAAATGCCTGCCATTTGTTTATTTTTCTGATGGCCATGTCTTTTGAAGTTAACTTCTCCCTCTCTCACTCTTGTATTTTGGCTGTGTTGGGCACGGGTTGTCTTCCTCCATGCTCACCCCAGCCCACCCCATTCAGATTGAAAAAAGCTGATCCAGAGGAGCCTTATCTACTCTGAAACTGAGTTAGATAATGATATCCTGCAACTCAAGTTCCGAGATAATGGCATAAATCATGAGATGAGACTTTTGGGCACCCAGAAAGATAAACATATTTTGCATGTGTGAAGGATATAAATCATTCAGGACAAGAGGTCAGATTCTGATTGGTTGTTGTATTAATGGTCCCTGATAAACCTTAACTTTCTATATTTTAACACATGTGTAGCACTTTCTCCATAAAGCTAGATAGCGCTTGTGACTTATTTTAACCAATATAATTCAGTGGAATAATGTGTAATCTCTGGATTAAACTTTTAAGGAAGCTTAATAACGTGACAGAAAATTAGATCAAAAAGGAACACAGGCTAAATGTTAAATATAAAATTATAATGCTTATAAAAAACATAGAATATCTCTGTGACCTTGGTTTAGGCAAAGATATATTAAGAAGAACACTAGAAGCATGATCAATTTAAACCAAAACATGACACATTGGAGTACATCAGAATTAAAATATCTACTGTTAATTCTGGTTTAAGTTCCAACATGCAAAGAGTTTGGAAGTAATGGCTTCCATCCTTACAACAACAAAATAAGCTGAAAAAGTTAAATGTTAACAACTGTTTTTGGAACCATTAGAGAACTGACGTTAAAGGGCAAAACAATATCCTGAAACTTATAGAGGCAGGCAAATATAGAGAAAAAAATAACCAAGATGAGTTTAAGTAGAGAAGCAGCTGTGGGAACTACAAACTGGTAGAAACACTTAAAGAGCAATTTTATCACATTGCAAAAGGCTAAGGGTAGAGTAGGTTTAGAGTAAGAAACTACTTAGGTCACAGTCATACGAAGAGGAATATGAGCTATTTTGGCGTTTACCTGTAGGAATCTTACCAGGTTCTCAGATGTGAAAAGCCAAGAAATTACACTTTGTGTTTTTGGCAGGGAGAAAGGAAAAGAAGCCATTTCAAAATATACTAAATACATTCTGTGCAACAAGCATCTACTGTCTAGTTAAAAAGAATTTTCCAGAACCCTGTGTTACACAGGCAGAAGGGCAATTATCCAGGTGTAATTTCGTCTAGCTTTCCTGTCTAAACTATGGGAGAGGGGCAGAAAAAATCTTATAAATACTGTGAGACTCAAACTCAAAGATGTCAGACCCACTAAAAGACTGAGATGTTATCAGAAGACTATATAGCATCTTTTTTTCTCACTTCTATTCCCACATCAACAGTATCCAATTTAATAACTGTGGATTTCAGGCAATGGAGCTGAAAGGCTTAGATTCTATTTAAGAACATTCAATGAAAACAGGAGAGACACAAACAAGGACCTAGGGGAAATTGAAGCCTCTGATACTTAAAGTTACAGAAAACATTAAACATAGTCAAGTCCTATGCACATTAACATAAAACTGCACACAAAAGGCCTCTCTATCCCAGATTCTATTATACAATACATCATATGGGTTTCAACAGAAGTTACAAATTATATGAAAAGGCAAGAAACAACAAAGTGAAAGAGACAAAGAAAGCACCAGATTGAAACTCAGATATGACATTAATGTTGGAGTTATCAGGTAATTTAAATATATAGCATTAATATATTTAAGGCTTTAGCAGAAGAAAATAGAAACATCAAGAAAGGATGAATAAAATTAATAGAGTCATGAAAATGCTAGGAAGTCATCAAAAGGAAGTACTTGAAAACAAAAGCACTATAATGGATATATAGGACGTCTTTCAGAGCACATCAATAGAATGGACAGGGTCCAGAAAAGGATCTGTGAGCTTTAAGATTATGTGCTAATAGAAACTTTCCAAACAGAAATGCAGTTAGAAAAAGAATGAAATGATTAGAAGAAAACTTTCAAGAAATGTGAGACAGTTTCAAAAAGTGTAATATGCATGTAATTGAGATATGAGAAGAAAAATGAGAGAATGTAGCTGAATAATGATTTGAAATAATAGCAGTTGCAAACGTTCCATTTCACAAACCGAACGAGAGATCCAGGAAGCTCACAGAACACTAAGTACAACAACATAAAAAGAAATCTGCACATGGGAGTATCATATTCAACCTTGTAAAAACCTAAGACAAGGACAATTATTGAAAAAAAATTATTTTGAGAATCTATACAAATGAAAAGGCTGGAGTAAAATATTGAAAGTTTTTAAAGAAGCATTTAAGTCTGGAATTGTATATGTCATAAAATTATCCTTCAAAAGTCAAAGAGAAATAACATTTTCAGAAAAACAAAAACAGAGAATTTATCAGTAACATTTCTGCATTTTAAGAAATTTTTAAAAGAAGTTTTTCAAAGTGAAGTTCAGAAAAATGTAAATAAAGCTCATTGACAATACATCTGGTCACCTAGGACCTCTGGTGGTGTATAAGGAGATTAATGTTTACATACCTGCTAACACGACATCTAGTCCACAGCCTATAGAGCAAGAAGTAATTTTGACTTTCAAGTCTTGCTATTTAAGAAACACATTTTGAAAGGCTGTTTGTCATACATAGTGATCTCTGATAGATCTGGGCAAAGTAAATTGAAAACCTTCTGGAAAAGACTTGCCATACTAGATGCCATTAAGAACATTCATGATTCGTGGGAGAAGATCAATATATTAACATTAACAGGCATTTGGAAGAAGTTGATTCCAATGCTCATGAATAACTTTAAACGTGGAGCCCAAAGATATGACTAAATTGCTGCTATCTCATGATAAAACTTGGCTGCATTAAGAGTTGTTTCTTGAAATGACAGTAAAGAATGTAGAATACTATATAAACTTAGTTGATAAAGCTGAAGTAGAGTTTGAGAGAATTGCCTCCAACTTTAAAAGAAGTTCTACTTTGGGTAAAATGCTATCATAGCAGTACATGTTATGAAGAAACCTTTTGTGAAAGGAAGAGTCCAACAGTGTAGCAAACTTTTTTGTTGTCTTAAAAAGAAATCGTCACAGTGGCCTAAACTTTCAGCAACCACCATCGTAATTAGTCAGCAGACATCAATATCAAAGTAGGGCCCTCTAATAGCAAAAAATTTGCTGATGGCTCAAATGGTTATTAACAGTATTTAGCAATAAAGTATTTTTAAATAAAGGTATATATATTGTTTTTTAAAACATAATTCTATCACACATTTCACACACTGCAATATATTGTAAACATGACAAATATACACTGGGAAATTTTTAAAAAATTGTGACTTGCTTTATTGGGATGTTCATCGCCTGCCTGTTGTTTCCCTGAACAATATTGTCAATAAACTTGATCTAATTGACATTTATTGAATACTCTACCACCAGTAGCAGAATGCACATTCTTTTCAAGTTCACATAGAACGCTCACAGAGATAAACCTCATTTAGGCCATAAAACACATTTACATTTAGCAAATGTAAAAGAACAACATAATACAAATTATGTTCTCAAAAAACAATGGAATTAAACTGAAAATCAATTAAAAAAACATGGCTAGAAAATTCAAAATGTTTGGAAATTTAAAAACTTATTTCTGAGTTACACATTTGTCAGAAAAAGTCTAAAGAGAAAATTTAAAATATGTTTTACCAAGTGAAAATAAAAACATAAATTATCAAAAAATCTTTATTGCAGTGAAAGCAGAACTTATAAATTTATACCATCATTTACATATATTTGAAAAGAAGGTATGTTTAAAATAAGTAGTTTAAACTTATACTTTAGGTGACTAAAAAGTAAGAACAATTTAAAAATAAGTAAGGTAAATTAGAGTAAATAGTATAAATCAGAGTATAAATAAATGAAAACAGAAAAACAAAATTTAATGATACCTAAAACAGTTTCTTTGAAAAGAACAATAAAATTGGCAAACTTCTAGCCAAGCTAACTAGGGATAAAATGCCAAAAATTCAAGAGTAGTCATAACTATTCCTAACATATCCAATAAATAATAATAAAAGAACACTATAATCAACTCACTATACACAAATTTGATAACTTAGAAGAGAAATTTTCTTAAAATACACAAAGCTTCAAAACTCACATAAAGAGAAACAGATAAATAGAATAGACCCATGTCTTTTAAAGAAGTTGAATCAGTAATCAATAACATTTTTTAAAAAGAAATAAAGGCCAGTTTTATATGGTTTTCTTGGTAAATTCTGTCAAATGTTTAAGCAGGAAAAATTCCAATTCCCAAATTCTCTTTCAGAAAATAAAGGCAGAAGAACACTTTCTAAGTCATTCTATGAATTCAGTGTTATCCTCAAACCAAGATAAAGACATTAAAATAAATAAATAATATAAATCAATATGTGTTAGAAACATAAATGCAAAAGTTCATAACAAAATATTATCAAATCAAATCCATCAGGGTATGTAAAATATTATATGCAGTGACCGAGTAATATTAATGATAGGCGTGCAAAGCTGATTTAACGTTAAAAATTTAAATAATATAACCCATCTTATTAACAGGGTAACTAAGAACAATTATCATCTTATCAATAGATGCAAACGTAATTTTAAAACATCTAACATCCATTCAAAATAAAAATTCTCAGACAACTAGAATATAAGACAAACTGAACTTGATAATAAATGCCTACAAAGTCCAAAAGCTAACATCATATTTAATAATGAGAAATTAGCTGTTTTTCCCTACAGTCAGGAACAAGACAAAGATGTCACCTGATGCCAATCCTTCACTACATAATACCTGAAATCCTAACTAGTGCTATAACAGAAAAAAATGCAAATAAAATGGAAAGAAAGAAATTAACACTGTAGTTTTTCACAGATGACAAAGTTGTCAATGTACAAAATTACAAAGCATCAGCAAAAGAGTTTCCAGAAGAAGTAATTATAGCAAGGCTGCACAATTTACAATGTTAGTACATAAAAGTCAATTACTTTTCTGTATACAAGCAGTGAATAATTGAAGTTTAAAATTAAAAACAGCATAATATTTGTCACAGCAAAAAAAAATGAAAAATCTATATGTAAATCTAACAAAATAAGTATAAGATCTATTTGTGGAAATAATACAAATAGGAGAAATACCTAATGTAGATGACAAGGTGATAGATGCAGCAAACCACCACTGCATGTGTACGCTTATGTAACAAACCTGCATGTTCTGCACATGTACCCCAGAACTTAAAGTATAATAAAAAAAAAGAAATGAAAGCAAGCAATGAGGAAAGGATGTCATTCAATAAATGGTGTTGGGATAACTGGCTAGCCATATGAAGAATAAAACTAGACCCTTATCTTTGACGATAAAAAGTTAAAGATGATTAAAAATTTAAATGTAAGACTCCATCCTAGAAGAAAACTGAGGAAATGTCCTTCTTGACATCAGTGTTGGAAAATAATTTATGGCTAAGTTCCCAAAAGCAATTGCAGCAAAACAAAAGTTGACTAGCAGAACCTAATTGAACTAAAGAGCTTCTGCATAGCAAAAGAAACCACCAGTAAACAGACACCCTACAGAATGGGAGAAAATATTCACAAACTATGCATGTGACAAGGGTCTGAATTTGTCCATTTTCATACTGCTATGAAGAAATACTCAAGACTGGGTAATTTATAAAGAAAATGAGGTTACGTGGACTCACAGTTCCACATGGCTGGGGAGGCCTCACATACATGGCAGAAGGCAAAGGAGGAGCAAAGGTAAGTCTTACATGGAAACAGGCAAGAGAACGTGTGTAGGGAAACTGCCTTTTATAAAACCATTGGATCTCATAAGACTTATTCACTGTCCTGAGAACAGCACAGGAAAACTCACCCCAGTGATTCAGTTACCTCCCACTGGGTCCATCCCATGACATAAGAGGATTTTGAGAGCTAAAATTCAAGATCGTTTGTGGGTCGGCCAAATCATATCATTCTGCCATTAGCCCCTCCCAAATCTCATGCCCTCACATCTCAAAAACAATCATGCTTTCCCAACAGTCCCTCAAAGTGTTAACTCATTTCAGTATTAACTTAAAAGTCCACAGTCCCAAATCTCATCTGAGACAAGGCAAGACCTTCTGCTATGAGCCTGTAAAATCAAAAGAAAGTTAGTTGCCTCCTAGATACAATGTGGGTACAGGCATTGGTTAAATACACCCAGTTCAAATGGGAGAAATTAGCCCAGAAAGGGCTACAGGCCCTGTGTAATTCTGAAATACAGCAAGACAGCCAAATCTTAAAGCTCTAAAACGATTTCCTTAAGCTCCATGTGTCATATCTAGGTCATGCTAATGCAAGAGGTAGGTTCCCATGGTCTTGGGAAGCTCCACCCAAGAGGGGTAAAACTTCCCTCTCAGCAGCTGGCATTGAGTGTCTGCAGCTGTTCCAGGTGCATGCTCTGCTTCCCTTATATAACTGAATGCCTTTAACAGCATGCAAGTCACCTCTTGAATGCTTTGCTGCATAGAAACTTCTTCCACCAGGTACCCTAAATCATACCCTATAACATTTCCCTTAAGTTCAAAGTTCCACAGATCTGTGGGGCAGGGGCAAAATGACACTAGTTTCTTTGCATAGCAAGAGTGACCTTTACTCTAGTTCCCCAAAAGTTCCCATTTCCATCTGAGACCACCTCAATCTGGATTTCATTGTCCATATCACTGTTAGCATTTTGGCCATTCAACAAGTCTCTAGAGAATTCCAGACTTTCCCATATTTTCCTGTCTTCTTCTGAGCCCTCCAAACAGTTCCAACCTTTGCCTGTTACCCAGTTCCAAAGTCACTTTTACATTTTCAGGTATCTTTACAGCCATGCCCCACTCTAGGCACCAATTTACTGCATTAGTCCATTTTCATACTGCTATCAGGAAATACCCAAGACTGAGTAATTTATAAAGAAAAAGAGTTTTAATGGACTTACAGTTCTACATGGCTGGGAGACGTCACAATCATGGCAGAAGGTGAAGGAAAACCAAAGGCAAGATTCACCTGGCAGTAGGCAGGAGAGCATGTTCAGGAGAACTGCCCTTTGTAAAATCATCAAACCATCAGATCTCCTGAGACATATTCACTATTGTGAGAACAGCAAGGGAAAACTCAGCCCCATGGTTAATGACCTCTCAAAGAATCCATTTTATGACACATGGGGATTTTGGGAACTCAACTTCAAGATGAGATTTGAGTGGGACATAGCAAAACCATATCAGATCTAATATTCAAAATCTGTAAAGAATTTAAACAAATCAACAGGCAGAAAACAACCCCATTAAAAAGTGGGCACAGAATATGAGGAGCTACCTCTCAAAAGAAGACATTCAAGTGGTCAATAAACCTATGGAAAATGCTCAGCATCACTAATCATCACAGAAATACAAATCAAAACCACAAATCAAAACCATCTCACACCAGTCAGAATGAGTATAATTAAAAAGTCAAAAAACAACAGATGCTGGTGAGGCTGTGGAGAAAAGGAAGTGCTTATTCCCTGTACTGTGAATGTATTATAAATTAGTTCAGCCTCTGTGGAAAGCAGTTTGAATATTCTCAAAGAACTTAAAACAACTACCATTCGACCCAGCAATATTACTCTGTGTATACTCAAAGGAATATAGAATATTCTACCAAAAAGATGCATGCATTTGTATGTGTATTACAGCCCTATCCACGATATCAAAGACATGGAATCAGCCTAGGTACCCATCAATGGTGGACTGGATAAAGAATATTTGGTACATATACATCACAGAATACTACACAGCCTTAAAAAAGAATGATATCATTTCCTTTGCAGCAACGTGGATGCATCTGGAGACCATAATCCTAAGGAAATGAATGTAGGAACAGAAAACCAAATACCACATGTTTTCACTTATAAGTGGGAGCTTAACATTGAGCACACATGGACATAAACGTGAGTACAACAGTCACTGTGGACTACTAGATGGGGGGTGAAGAAAGAGAGTATGGGTTAAAAGACTACCTGCTGCCTACTCTGCTCACTACCTGGGTCCAATGTACCTATGTAAGAATCCCACATATGTACACCCTGTATCTAAAATAAAAGCTGAGACTTTATAATAACAAAAATAAAAGTAAAAGTGATGATATTCCATGATTAGAAGACTCATTACTGTTAAGATATCAATTATTTTCAACTGCATCTATAAATGTAATACAAACTCAGTAAAAATCCCAGCAAGCTATTTTTCTAATATTGACAAATCTGATTTTCATTTTTACATGGAATAGCTACACCCAGAATATCAAACACAATGTTGAATAAAAATAAAGTTAGATGAATTATAATATCATATTTCAAGACTTATTACAAATCTGCAATTAATTAAGAAAGTGTCATATTGCTGAAACAATAAACTCATAGATGAATGGAACAGAAGAGAAAAGCTAAAATTAGACTCACACAAATATAGCCAACTGATTTTTACAAAAGAGTAAAGTAAATTCAATAGTAGAAAATGGTATGTTCAGCAAATAGTACTGAAAAAATAGATTTCTCTGTGCAAAAAATTCTAGACACTGATTTTACACTTTTTATAAATGTCAACTCACAATAGATCATAGACCTAAATTTAAAATGTAAAACTATAAAACTTTTAGAAGAAAACATATTAGAAAACAAAGTGATTATTGATTAATAAAAGACTTTTGGGTATACAGCAAAAAAAAAACTATGAAAAAAGCAATATCTATGAAGAAAAGCAGTATCTATGAAAAAAACTGATATGTGGAACCACATATACCTATGTAAAAAAGCAGTATCTATAAAAAAGCAATATCTATGAAAAAAAGAGATATCTATGAAAAAAAAACTGCTATGTGGAACCACACGTATACCTATATAAAAAGCCTGCACATTCTGCACTTGTACCTCAGAACTTAAAGTATAACAAAAAAAAATTAAAAATTGTGTGAAAAGTACTTAAGAGAATGAAAAGACTAGTCACAGACTTGAAAGAAATATTTGCAAAACATGTATCTAATAAAATATTTGTATTCAATTTATACAGACTTGTAAAACACAACAAGAAAAGAGCCCTAATTTAAAATGGCAAAAGCTTATAACCTTACCAAAGATGATACACAAATAGCACTTAAGCATATGAAGATATCCAAAATCATTTACCATTAGGAACTTAAAATTAAAATAATGAGATACAAATATACATCTGTAAGAATGACTAAGTTCCAAAAATCTAACAACACAGCCTGGGTGACAAAACTCTGTCCCAAAACAAACAAACAAAAGTAACAATATTAAAATCTGGTAAGAATATGGGGCTATCATTCATTGCTGGTAAAAACTGCAAATAATACAACCAATTTTGATGTTTTTTAGACAGTTTCTTATAAAGCTAAACATATTTTTACTATACCTAAGAGTATTGCTGCTTATTACCTCTTAGGTATATAAGTGCATTACTGCTCTTAGGTATATATCTAAGTGAACTGAAAACATGTCTACAGAAAAACCTATGTAATTGCCAAAAACTAGAAGCACACAAAATTTATAACTGTAGGTGAATGAATAAATTAACTTGGTAAATCCACACAATGGAATGTTAGCCAGAAATAATTTTAAAAAATGAATTAAGCCAAGAAAACTTGGAGGAACCTGAATTGCATGTAGCTAAATCAATGAAGCCAATCTGAAAAAGCTATATATGGTATAATTTCAATTTTAGAAATTCTGAAAAATGAAAAAACTATGCAGACAATAAAATATTGGTGGTATCTGTAAGTTTGGAGAAAGGAATTAATTGTTAAAGCACAGGAGATGTTTAGGGTTGCAAAACTTTCAATGTATTACTGAAATGGTGGATGCATAATATTTATTTTCAAAAACTATAGAACTTCAGAGCACAATGAATGAAACTTAATGTTTGCAAATTGATAAAAACAACATTTAAGATGTCCAGCAACCCCAGAAATGAGTGTGACCTCATTTAAACTCTTATGGGTGGGGATAGGGAATTGGTGACCTAAGTAACTTTGGAAATAAATAAAATTCATAAGACTAATGGCAAAAAGATCTGCATGTAAATACTGTACTCTAGTTGATAAAGTTATTTTTCAGAATTGGTTCAGGTTACCAATTCCAACATTGGTATATGTATGTACTGAATTTGAACAATAAGTAAATGGATGGTGGATATTGGGAGCCCAGATTTTTACCATTAAAATATTAATTCCTCAAATAAACATGTAGAGGAGGTTAGAATGACCATGTGTATGGAGACATAAGTGTAAGTTCATGTTTAGCTTCATATAGATAGAGGTGGTTTATATATAAATATGACAAATATGTTTTCATTCATAGGTTAGTACACATACATATATTTCACTGCTGTGCTGTTTCAAGTGAGAGGGCCTAAAAGCAATGAAACCCCACTAGCAATGAGCACACTAGTGTATAGATCATGATTTCTAACTCCATTTTCCAATAAATAGAACCAGGGACTCTCTCAGAAATGGCTTATTCTAAGAGTGGAAAAGATGAGCTTGGAATTAAGAGTATTCTAAAATTAAAACAAAAACAAAAGGCCAAAAAACTACAATGATTGGTCTATGACAACAAGATACAAGTGACAGCTGAAAATGATTCAAATGATCACTAGCTGTAATAATTTAAACAAAACAGATGACATAGTATTGGATTATAGCCTAAAGTATAAATTAAATAGCCATAAATTCATATGCATATACATACATATAAGGGAGACAAGAGACATCATCTCCTTTCCAGAAGAATTCAAAATTATTTATATAAATAATTCTGCCTTCAATAAGGCATAGCATAAATCTCTACTTCTTAAATGCAGACTGTATAGTGACTTTCTTTCAAAGTATAAAGTATGAAAAGAAAGAAAAACTATAGCATTAGAGTGGAGAAGCCTGAAAATGTTTCTCAGCCAGATGATGAAAATCAGTATTCACAGTGATAAATCATGTTAATCGTGTGTACTTTTGATACGATGTAATTAAAAGAGAAGTCTATCCCCATGGTTTTTCTCCTAATTCCCATAACCCCAATTTAATCATGAGAAAAATATTAGAAAATTGCCAATAGAGAGAAATTCTACAAAATGCATGACCATTACTTCTTAAAATTGTTAAAGTCTTCAAAAACAGTGAAAGTCTGAGAAATGGTCACAGTCAAGGAGACATGTCATGTCAATGTATTAATGTATCCTGGATGAAATTCTTGAATAGCAACTAAAATTAGGTGAAAAATTAAAGAAATATAAATTAAGTTTAATTAATAATGTGTTAATATTTGTTCATTAATTTTAACAAAGGTATATCTATATAAGATATTAATGTTAGTTCAACAAGAGGTTGAGGCACATGCAACCATTTTGTACTAAATTCTCAGTTCTCTGTAAATGTAAAACTTTCCTAAAATGCTGTTATATTAAGATTAAAATGTTATATTAAGATTAAAAATATATGGATATCAACTTTATGAAAGAAAAATCTTAGAAAAATGAAAAGTCACACACTGATAAATTTGCAATGCATACATACAAAATATACAAAAAACTCTAATAATGCAGTAATATAAAAACAACGTATTATAAGAATGAACAAATAATTCAAGCCAAAATTTTAGAAAAGGTAAAAATGGTAACAAAGCACAAGAAAATGTTCCAACATTCCTTATGATTGGGAAATGCAACTTTAAAGACTATGTACTTAGAATTTCTCAAATTAACAATATTGACTACTGACCACATCAAATTTGGGAAATATGTAGAAGTACAACTCTCATATATTGCTAGTGAGAATGAAAAATGGTGCAATCCATTTGGCAAAAAATGTCAATTATTCAAAAGTTAAATATACACCTGCCATATAACTCAACCATTTACTCATAGGAATTTACACATAAGAAAAGAAAGCATATGCCCATACGTTCTCTTCCTATTTTCTTAATGGAAAATGCCATTTTCCATTATTGCTAGACTTTGGGTGCCTCAACCAGCATTCCTTATTAATTCCTTTACCTATACACATCTATGTAAGAAGTTTCTTTCTTAAAGTCTCTTGAATTATGTGAGTTGAATTCTGCTTCCTAATAAAATTCTGCCTGAGAGTATTGTTTGGATAGTCAAAAACATATGTAATAATTGAAGGAATTAACTTTTTGCTATATTTGTATCTTATCTATTCCCTAGGTTATTATTTGCTTTTTCTTATTTCAGGAATGACATTAGTGTATTTATTAAAATTTAAACAAACATTAATAAGTAGTAAGTTAAATGTCAATATGTTTTAATGCATATTTTAATAGTAAAATATTGATAAATTTTACATAAACTTTCTGTATTTTGTGCTTTCTATAACTGTTACCCTTGGTCTGCTCTTGCAGAAATTTTAAAATGTTATATTTATATCAAATTTGTATAATTATCTCTCAATGAAATCTCTTTCTTCCTATTCTCACTACTTTTATACTCAGTACAGCCCATGTCATGGTGTTTCTGGATTTCACTGGTGCCAGAACATCAGTTCAATGATTTGAATTTTTCATAATATAACATATGCATACACAAAAAACTTGCTCATTTGCAGGAACTTGGGAAATTATTATTACCCTCAAACAAAATAAAGGACAGGGAAAAGTCAGTCAATGCATTGTCTCATACCCTTCTTAAAGTTGTAATTTTTTTTTCACCATGAGGCAAGCATCCATCTTTTTTTTCTCTTTCCCAGATACCACAAATATCTAAATTTCATGACCCTCGTTTTAAGGAGTCATTGGTGATCCTTAACTTGAGGATTATTGCTTCGGATCTTTGTCTCAAAGACGTATTAACTTCTCCTTGTGAAGTCTTGTGCATTTTGTGGGTATTCATGTATGAGTCACAAAGAATCAAATTTTAGGCTAGTCTGTATGTAACTATTTCTAAATGTCCAGATTTAATAGGCTGATATCCAAACACTCAGATTTAATAGGCGGATAGCCAAACACTGAGATTTAATAGACTGATAGCCAAATACTAAGAATTGCATGGGTTATATATTTCAATTAAAAATTTAAAAAATAATAATTTAAAATAGAAGTGAGAGGTCTGAATGGAAATATCATTTGGAATTCTAGAAGTGAGGATGTTTGTCATATGGCTCTGTAACTATTAATCCTTAATCTCAAATATGAGCTATTGTAGTATATGCTCTCTGATTTCAGCCAAGTATAGAGTCATGGTAATATATGAAATCTGGAATCATAAGAATGTGTGTTTCAAAATGTTGCCCATCAATTTCCCAGATAAGTGACCTTGAAGACATTATTTTATTTATCTAAACTCTACTTTCCTTATATATAAAATAGAAATATTAATGCCCATACTTTATATGTCTATTATAAGAACTAAATTAGATAATGCACATATGTAATGAAATTAATATCCAAATTTCTTGGTATAGAGTATAGAGTTTCCAATATTTTTGTCTCTATCCACCTTTCTTCCAGTATATTTCTGTATATTCATCCATGTTTACAGAGCTGCCAGTAAAAGGACTCCTGATCCAAACCCCAGGAGAGGGTTCTTGGATCTCAAACAGGAAAGAATTCAAGGAAAGTTGCTGAGTGCAGTGAAAAGAGATAATTTATTGAAAGCTACTCAGATACAGAGTAGAGCATCTTAAGAAAGCAAGGGGAGGTATATGCCATCTTTCTTTTAGACTCTTCTTATATTTGATCTTATCTAGTAAAAAGCTAAGTTATTATGTCTATGTGCTGGTGGGCTGACTGCATGACAACCATTAGTATTTTGTTGAAAGTTATTATTGGCATTTTAATATGTAAACACATCAAAGCATGAAGATAATCAATATATTTTTATGTGATAGTGGAGCATCTGAACATTTTATTATTGCAGGAGTTTGTCCTTTTAAGCATTCCTAAGCTGCTTCCTTAGCCAAAAACATCCTAGGACCATGGGTCACGACGGGCAAGAAATGTTACTTCCAGGAGGCATAAAATCAACTATTGGGAGTTGATTTTAAAATGGTATCACTCTGGCTCTTCTATGCTCCTATTTGCCAACATAATCCCCTCTTATGAGAGAACCTTTACTCTTAAGGGGAGATGAAGGATGCAGGTCATTATTCTGTAACGTCTCCTACTGACAATGGGTGTTGATCTTTGGGACAGGATTCTCTTTTAAGAGTTTGCAGCTGGCCTCTAGGGAGCCAAGGAAGGTCCTCATTTGTGTGCTATTCTGATGATCCCACATGCATAGGCCCTGCCTAGTATTGGAGAAGCAAAAATCTCTGTATCCCTGATCTAAGGGGAGTAGAGGTGGGATGTCTATATTTGCCAAATGAGAATATGGAATGATTTGGAAGCCTTGTGTCATCATCATCTTTGTGTGGAATCTTGTGTATTGTAATCTAGAAGATACAAACTTTATCAAGAGTTAAACAAGCAAGGACCAAAAATTAGTAATAACAAGTTAGCTATCAAAGGTACTAGGAAGAGCAAAAAACTGAGGGAGACTCAAGAAGGTGCTTTCAATGGTAGACCAGATATAGTTGGGATCAGTGCCTTGGTTATATTTATGCACTAGACAGCTTGTTCATATATTTTCTATATATCTTCTTCTATTTGGCCTGAGGTGTTTCCACAATTGCAGCAGGTTTAATTTACTATAGCGCATACTCCCCCTTGTTCAACCAATCAGTAAACTAGTGTTAATCTAATATCCATTGTTATATCTACTAAGAAATCAAGGAAGAGTTTTAATGTGTCCCCTGTTTTATAGACAGTGTGTAGAATGAAGGAGGAAAGTTTTTAAGAGTTGCATTATGATAGGCAAATTTTCCCCATGGAGCCAATAAACTGATGGCAACTTCAACCCCAGCCAACATAAGGCCCATTGCTTGCTTAAAGCTAGGGTGAGTGATATTATAAAATTGTATATTAGAGGGATTTGCTTGTTCTATTGTACATTGACCCCTAAACCAAACATTATCAATACACTGGTTTCATGATCCCAAATGAGTGACAAGTTTTTAATAGGCTAATTGAATGAATGACCTTATAGCCATGGATATGCATTGGTGGTGCAAGCCTGTATGGAATGGGAGTTGTTAAGAATGCTGAGTACCTGTAAAAAGGACTTTGGATGTTACTTATCTGTTTAGTTGCAAAACAACAGCTTTAGATCTTCTAAGGGTTCACAAGTGTAGGATTTGTTGGCTTTCTCATGTCTGTTGGGACTCATAAGAAACAGGTTAAATCTTGAACAGGTATACCCAGCTAGCGATTCCCTGAAGTTCAACAGCAATAGAGGTGCTTAAAAATACCTGATGGGGGCCCTTCCATTTTGTGGTAACTGATCTAAGGGGATTCTTCTTTTCCAGTCTCCTGGTTGAACAGGGGAGCTATGAATATTTATGGATGTGGTTTCTACACATGTATATTGAACAGACATGTAAGTGACCTATGACTTCATTTACCATGGGGAGGATACTTAACCCTTGCCTGATATGGTCTAAGATCCTATTTATAATTTGATATCTTATTGCCATAAAGAGTCTATTCTCTCAGTCTTATGATTTCTGTTTTACTATTGATGCTGGTCAATTGTGCCTGATTTTCAAGTTGGGGTGAAGGTATGGGAGGTGAATCCTATCCCCTCCCAACTCTGCTTCCCATCATGGCCTCAACTAGTGTCTTAATTTTTTTTTAATTCCCTTTGTCCAAGAGCCAGGTACATTCTATAGGGGAGGGGGATTAAGATTAATTAGTTTATTTATTTTTATTTATTTTAGTTTATACTTCTCCCTTTTTAGTCAAGGCCTGCCAGAGGCAGTGTCAATGACCAAACTTCTGTTTTGTCCCCTATTGATATGAGGGTGGTGTGCTACTTGCCCCAGGTCCATTATGTCCCTTGGTGGAAACCCTATGGTTAAGAGATTTAAGAGTCAAAAGACTCAGAGCCAATTAAATGTTCTAGGGCACATGCAAATAGAGGTCAACAGGCACCAATTAATCTAAAATATCTTTTAAGCCACATGAGAACCAAAAACCAAAAGCCAAATGCAAGGTTATAAAATTAACTTAGCTATAAATTCTATGTATTGAGCTACTGTAATCTTGGCTTGCAGCAGTTAGCTATACAAAACACCAGCATTTTGTTCAACTGTTGAGGCATTTGTGTACCAATCCCTGATTTGGAGGGTCTGAATTAATTTTAGCCCCAAAAACTGGTCCTTAAAATGTGATAGTCTCTAGGCCTGGAGGGATTGAATACTTTCAAATTCTGGACATAAAACATGAGGTCTTAACAATATTTTAAACCAAAAGGTGATAAGCCCTGACTAGTTTGGAGAATGACAGAACATTAGTTGAGCATTTAAATTATTTAGTATCAAGGCACAGAATAAATTATATTATTTCAGATGAAGGCAAAATTATTAAATGAATCTTAATATTTTTGAATATAAGCCTGCCCATGTGTCTCATGAAAGCTGTATACTTTGCTTGTCACTTTTGCCTGGGTCAGAAGATGAACTTTGTTTAACTTGAATTTGGTGTTAGATACTGACAGGAGTTAATGCCTTCTTTAGATAAGATATATGTACTCAGGAGTTGAAGCCCTCTAACTTAACAGCACAAGGATTTGTTAACAGAACCTGATAAAGACTTTTTCAAGGTGGCTGGAGGGAGTCCTCTTACTGATTATTTTCAGTATATATAATTATCAGGTTGGGGATGATAATCCTGGAGTTCATGGTGTGACTGGAAGCTGTAAAATGATACTGCAACCTTGCAGTCAATAATTTTTATAGCTTTAATAAACCCAGCATTAAAAACAAGTCAGAAACTTAATTTAGGATTTTGATTTTGGAGACATGTTTTAAAGACATTAAAAGACTCAACACATCTGATTAAAAGAGAATCGCAGGTCATTGTGAAATAGTAGTTACTCATTTTATTGAAGTATAAAAATGACTTTGAAAGGCAATAGATGTAAAATCCTGAACCCTTTTGATTCTTAAAATTTGGCATAAGAATTATAAAATCTTGTTTCTAAAGCCAGTTACCAAAAAGGAAAAACAAAAAAAGCTTTTTGCACTGTAACTGTTTCTTCTTAATGGAAGCCCATTTAGATAATCTGGAGTTCAAACTTGATGAAAAATGTGTTTGATTTAATCAGACACAGGAAGAGTGTGTTCAAGGTTATGAGTATAGCAGAGGAATCTATGACACTTAAGAACAGCATGAATTTTCTGATTACTTGAAAATTTAGACATATCAAGAAAAATCAAGAGTAGAGAATCAAGTTATACTAGAGGAAAACATTGCTTCTTTGTTAGATGTTCAAGATAAAATATTTCAGTATCAGGCCATAACAACAGTTAGAACCAGAGAAAAAACTGACGGATGAAAAAAGCAAAGGATAGAGTTGTCATTTTAGGTCTTCTCAAGGGGAAAAAATGCTGAAAGCAGTAAGGCACAGCAAAAGTTCGACTTCTGAGATATGATTCTGAAAAATTATTTTTTTTAAATCTTTTAAAATTAAAAGTAAAATTTCTTGTAATTTCATTAAGAGCAAATCAATACCTTGAGAAAACCTAGTTTTACATAGGAGACCAATCTTACAAAAACTTATAAATGATTTCCTTTGAATTCTAATCAAGTTAATCACATGCAAATTCCTTTTAAAAATTCTCCTTCACAAACCCTATCATGCCTTACACAGACCATCTACAACATTCCTTGACTTTCTAACTTGTTCTAAACTTCTGTCTCTTTTAAATAATCAATCATTTTACTTTAAGAAAAATATTTACCATACAAGACCCTTTTACATACAAATTATTCTCTTTTCTTCATAACTTTCCTTACCTAAAATGCATCATCATATTCATAACTTTCTTCATAGCTCTCTCTCCCGTACATACTGGTTCCTTTCTATCTTGTTTCACAAGTAACCATTTTCAAGTCCATAATTTAATTGACCTTTAGATAACTTCTGAATAGACAAAATTATGTTTTTCCTCAAAAAGTCTAGATCCTGGAATGCTTCTGGCCTCCAGTGCTATCCAGATAGATGCCAATTAAGCAACCCAAAGAATAAAAATCATCAAAACCAGAAGGAAAATAATAGGTATAAACTTCAGGCCATGCCAGGATAGGGTGATGTGCATTACTAGTGAAGCACAGACAGCAAATATGCAGTCAACAAAGGAGACATGGGGCATCAGGAAGAAGTAGGTTCTGGCAAATATCTCTCTGAGCCTCAAACAGTTTATCCATCAGGGCAACATTGTAACCCTGTACCTCTAATGGCCAAAAAATCATGTGCAGCAGAGTAGTGGCCAACTGGGAGATCCCACAAGGCCAGGCTCCCTAGCAGATATAGCCCAGAAGATCCAACAATTCTGGGCAAGGACCTCTAACCCCTAGTCCCCAGGGAACATAAAGGAACATGATGTCCTTTTATCTCCTGGGACTCAGAAGGCTAAATGCATTGCAACAAGGAAAAGGGACAAGAAATCCAAGGGAAGAGATAACACAGTGCACTCACCCAGATTCTTCTTACTAGAGGTGGCCAACTGGTGCTGCAAACTAAATTTCCCCAGCCTAGGGTCTCATCTTAAAATCCCTCTGTGGTGTTGTCAGGAAGATGCCAGAAAAAGGGGTTCTGATCCAGATCCCAAGAGAAAGTTCTTGGATTTTGTTCAGGAACGTATCTAAGGCAAGTCACAGAGTGTAAAGAGCTAGATTATTGAAAGCTACTCACATACATGGTAGGGCATCCTCAGAAAGCAAAAGGAAGCACCCACCATCTTTTTTTAAAACACTTCTTATCTAGGGGTCTTATCTACGTAAAAGCTATGTTATGTCTACACGCTGGTGGGTTCACAGGATGACAACATTTAGTACTTTGCTGATTTAAAGAAAGTTATTCTTGGCATTTTAGTAAGTATAGCAAAGTATGACTATAATCATCTTAAAAACATAGATTATTATGCAATATTGGGGCATCTGGACATTTTGTTGTTACAGGAGTTTGTCCTTGCAGAGATTATTAAACTGCTGTCTTAGCAGTAAATATCTTAGGTCCATGGGTCATAATTAGCAAGAAGTGTGCCTTGTTAGTTTAAGGTGGAGTTGATTTAAAAATTTTGTCAGCCTGGCCCTCCTATGATTCTGTTTCCCTAATAACACCATATCTTCTGCTTTATTGTGAGCATTACTACAACCTTCAGTTTCTTGAGCATGATAATGTTTTTTTCTTTTTTCTATAAGTTAGTTCATATTATTACTACTGGCTAAAAACTTTCTTTAGTTTCATTTGAAATTTAATTTCATTGTTTTCTTTAGTTACATTCTTCATTCTCAGTGAATTCATATTTCCACCTTGTCTGTAAAAACTTTTCTTATCCCATAAACACAGTGGTGCACTTTTTCTTTGTTTCTCTATTGATCCATATATATATATACATTGAACATTCTAATTGTTCAAATATGTTAGAATTAGTGATCTATGTATTTATCCCTTCTGATTGCTGGTCTTAACAGATTTGGACTGCATCTAATTGGAGTCTGCTTTTCTGTCTTGTAGCACACAATGAGGGCATAGCAAATACCTTGTTACATGAATGTATGACTTTGTAGATTGATTTTAGGATGTTTCATCTTATCATATCTAAATAAGTCTCTTCCTTGTTTCTGTATTGGACAAAAAAAGGTGACATTATTTCTTGGAGTGAGTCTTCTATCTATCTCATTCTATGTCTGTATCTATGTTTGAGGCAGGAGATCAGCAGGACTTGTTTTCTGAGCCCTAGTTATGACCCTGCTGATCAAGAGAGGATGTAGCAAAGAAACCATCCAAAACCACCTAGAGCCAAGATGCTGATGAAAGTGACCTCTAGTTACCTTCACTGCTTATTTACATTGGCATAAGGCACTCCCACCAGCTCTATGTTTTACAAATGCCATGGCCACAACCAAGAAGTTACCCTACATGGTTCAGGGAACTCCCCATTCCTTTTCCAGAAAGTTCATGAATAACCCACTTCCAAGCATATAATTGAGTGGGTATCAATATAGGTAGCCAGCAATTTTCGAGGGCTACTCTGGAGTACTCTGCCTATAGGATAGTCCTGCCCTGCCTGTAGAGCAGCTATTTTACTGCATACTATTGCTCTAATAAACTTGCTTTCTTTTACTGTTGTCTTGCTCTTGAATTCTTTCTTGAGTGAAGCCAAGAAACTTCATGGGCTGAGCCTCTATTTTGGGATATGTCTGCATTATTTTCATTATGCGTTATTTGAGTGTACAGATTTTTCTTGACTTATGAAGAACAGGCTTACAACCTTATAAATTCATTGTAAGTTGAAAATACTGTAACTCAAAAATCCATTTAATATATAATATAATGTTATTATTGCTTAGCCTATCCTGTCTTTAATATGCTCAGAATATTTATATTAGCATAGAATTGGGCAATATCCTCTAACACAAAGCTTATTTCATAATAAAATGTTGAAAAATGTAATTACACTGAAAGTGAAAAACAGAATAACATTATGGTTGAATGAGTACTCAAAGTACCATTCTACTGAATGCACATCATTTTTGTAACATTGTAAAGTAAAAAAATTATAAGTTGAACCATTGTAATATGGGAACTGTCTGTATTTAACTTTAGTCGTTAATGTTGTGGAGTTTTTGTTTATTCAAATGTATGTTGCATATAGAATTAAATTTGACCTGAGGCTGCCTTCATACACTGAGTTTCTATGTTAACAAACTGAAGCATAACTTAGTATAGAAACAAACCAAAACCTAATTTAGGACTGCAACAAGCAGTCAAGTTTCAGCTAATCACAAACAGGCAGGGTTCATCCAATCACAGGCAGCCAATTCATCATATCATGCCCAATCAAGGGAAATGCCTTATAACAACATGCCCAAATAAGGCAAATACATCACTTTAGCCAAAGCAGTTGTGATGAGAAAATATTGCCACTGATTATTTTTGACAAATAATCTGGAGATAGGCTTTTTCCAGGGAGCTGGTTTTCATTTAGTCAAATAACAATAACCTGGAAATGAGCATTACTTGAGAGCTATGAGACAGATTCTAAGTGACAATGCTCTGCAATAGGATTTTTCTAAAAGTCCCAAATCCAGTCTGCTTTTTCTAGAGCATGCAAGGCTACTAGATTTCTTTTCTTTTTTCTTTTCCTTTTTGTTGTTGTTATTATTATTATTATTATTATTTTGAGACAGAGTATCACCATGTTGCCCAGGCTGGAGTGCAGTGGCATAATCTTGGCTCACTGCAACTTCTGCTTCCTGGGTTCAAGCAGTCCTCCTGCCTCAGCCTCCCTAGTAGCTGGGACTACAGATGTGCACCACTATGCTTGGTTAATTTCTGTATTTTTAGTAGAGACAGGGTTTCACCATGTTGGTCAGGCTGTTCTCAAACTCCTGACCTCAGGTGACCTCAGGTGATCCACCTTTCTCCAGCCTCCCAAAGCACTGGGATTATAAGTGTGAGCCACCGCGCCAGTCCAGCTGCTGGATTTTGAGGCTACCACAGAGTTGTAAAGAAGATGATGGGAGTAGGCCAAGTTTAATGGACACAAACTATGCTGTTCCAAATTCAGCCATTTTTCTACAATAAGTGCTCTTCAGACTGTTGGAAGCCTTTGGTTAGTTTCTACAAGCCTGAAAACATCAATCTTAACAATTTTTGCTAGCATTTTTCTTACTTTATTTTTTGAGGAGTATCCTCCCTCTGCCACTCTAGAAGAAAATCTACTAGATTGCTTCATGTTTACAATAGTTTTCTAGAAGAGATGTATCATTTGGCATACATATTTCTGAAGTGTAATCTGCTTTATTTCCGAAAAGCCTCTAACAATTAATATTCCCACTATAAGGATATGAGAGTGGCCATCTTGTCTCACACAGGTATATTGGAATTATAATTTTTAAAAGTCATGCACTTAACTTTTTTTTCATATAGCTAATCCATGAATGGGTATATAGTATTTTTGATTATCTGGATCTACCGTTAACTTCCTGTATAATTCTGAGACAGTCTATTAATAGTTCCTCTATATTGATTACTTCACTTATAAAATAAGAATTGAATTAATAGTTTCACTCATGATTTATTATATGAATAAATAAAAGTGATTCAATACTTTGCATATACTGAGTACATAGAAACTAGAGTTTTTGCTACAGTGGTGAGTCTCCTTATGACCATGAACTGAATAGATTGAGAGCAATGCATAGTTTTAACTTTTGTGTGTATCTGTGACTCCTTACCTATGACACTGCTTTGAGTTCGTTTTTTTTGAATGTGAAGCTTTTAACTCCTCAAATGTTTTCAAACAGAATTCTTTGAGTCCATTGTTTGAGGAGATTTGATGGCAATGCATGAAGTAACTCGCGTTTTTCAACATAGTGTAATTACTCACCTATTTTTAGAGCTGACTGTTAATGAGTCATTTCATGTTCTTAATTAAAAATGTTTCAGAATGGCATTGAGACATAGAACAAATGAACAATTTAAGTCTATTCTGCATGATAGTTCATTTACCCTTTTAAATACATAATATATTTTTTAATGTTCAAACGAAGCACTAAGATTAATATTATAATACACAGAGCTAAATTTAGTACTTAAGTGTTTTTTTATGACCAAGTCACTTTAGGGTCATATATTTCTATCTAATATTCTTTTAAAAAATTCTAGATAAATAGATCTCAATTGTCACTCTCTTTCTTTTCTTTCCTGTCTGCTCTTTTTTATCACCTAGCTAATCACTGTTTCTCATTCTCATTCTACTTAACCTTATTGGACTAAGAAACTTTATTTGTTATTACTATTTCTTATTTGTTTACCATTAAGTTTACCCAAGTTGTATTTAATAATCATTCTGTATCAGACACCAATATAGTTTCTTTTTCTACTTGTTATTGTCTTTCCTTTTTTCTTTTTAAGTATGCTATTATTCTCTAAAATTCCATGCAAAAATTAAAATTTGTATCAATTTTGATTTGGGAAAATTTATAGGAGACGAGAAGCAGTTGGGATCTAAGATGGAGAAAAGATAGGGGAAGAAGTTAAATTATTAACTTCTCAAATTTTAGGATTATTTTCACTTAAGTCTAAGATTTTCTTCAACAACACAGAAGGGCAGATTTATTTTATTACTGATGTTGTTGTTTTACTAAAAGCTAAGATATAATTGGAAGGTTAGTATTTTTTATTATATTTCTGCACCTATAACAAATTTCTCCTGTAATTCTTGTATGGTAAAGATAAGATACACAACATATTGACAAATGCATTTGTCTGAGTGTTTGTGTTTATTGGGCACAGAGGTGGTGCAGAGGCCAAGGATAGCTCAATGTATCTAGGTATTGTATTATTGACTTTAGTTTCTCATAGCACATTGTCTCTATGAGATTTTAGTTGGGTGTGGAGTTAATTTGTCTGTGTGTATTATAAAACGTTATAAACCTGTGTCTTTGGATGGCTGTCATTTTGTGTGAGTTTGTGTTTGTAATATAGACATGTTCCTTTTATATATACCTGCTCTCACTGATAAAATCTGTTCTAATTTAAGGATATTTTGCCCTGGAAGCATTTCTCATACTTTTTGTTTTGTCTAAGCGACTACTCTCACTACATTTTAGTTGCAGCTCTCCAATGTTCATTTCTCACCAGCCTTATTATTATAGAAACCCTGTGAAGGAAGGCTGTTTATTGCTCTGTGAGTATGTTTTACTCTTGCCTTCACAGATAGCATCCCTGACACAGATAAAACTCATAGCTGCTCTGCCCACCTCCCAGTATCCCTGGCAGCTTGAAGTGGAAAGTGTCACTACAATTGCTTAACAAGGATATCTCATAACAGCTGCAGAAATGAACATGAAAGAATCCAAAAGAACAGACCTAGATAATAGAACTCTCAAAAATATTAATTCAGGTAGTGAATTCCACAACCTACTTCACTTGCATGCTTTGCAGTCTGATTAGGTGAAATTTTTCATATAACTTCTCAACTAGAGGTGTCCTACCTAACAGGAAATCTGGCCTGTGATATCATAAAATTCACATTGTATTTCCTCTGTTTAAAATTTTCATCATGAAGTTTCTTCCACACTTCGTACATATTTTCAATAAAGCACTTATAAATCTTTGTGGGGAAAAGAATTTAGGTAGCTGAAATTTGCTACATAATCAATATACTGGCCTTGTTATCTTATTCCTCTGTCTCTATGTCATTTTAAGATAGATACCTCGTGAGGTTCCTTTCGCTTGTCAAGTTAGGGAACATTTTATAGTTCTATGCCTTCTTTTATATCCCCACCATTACTGCTATACCTCAAATAGTCATTGCTTCTAATGTCTGCCATTATTGAATTTTTATAAGCTGTTCTACATTTTTCCAATGCATCTTTGACACTACTGCTATATTGGTCTGTCTAAACACAGATTTGATCATAAAATTCTTCAGATAAAAAGACAGGCTATCTTTCTACCATCTACAATGCTGGCCTATGTGATAATACATTTAGTAAACAAATATTTATTTGGCATCTATTAGTTAAAACATTGGATAATAATAGAAACTGGGACCCTTTCAAAAAACTTACATTCTAGTAAGTTGATAGAGAATGGCACACAAAATAAGTAAGTAAAACATAAATTTGATAATTTCACTAGAAAATGAATGGCTTAATTAGACAGAGTCTGGGTGAGAATGGTGCTTATGACAGGTAGGTATGACTGAATGGAGCTGAATGATGAGGCTCTCTGACCCAGTAATCTTGGACAAGAGATTTGTAAGCAAAGAGAACAGCAACAATGAACACTGTAACAAAGGAACATCTTTTTTGAGGGCCTGATAGAGATCATTGTAACTGGAAGCTAATGACCCAGAAAAAGTGTACTGCAGGGTGAGTACAGACAGTCAGACAGTCTTGATTATGTAGGTCTTTATAGGCTAGAGTTATAATTTTAATTTCCATTTTAAATCTAATGAAAATGAATTCAAGGGTATTAAGTAAAGAGGTGATATAATCTGATTTTCATATTAAGGATATCATCATGATTACTCCAAGAACAATTGGAGAAGATTGAGTTTTGATGCAGGGAAACCCTTTAAGAGGTGTGAACCTCTTAAATACTGAACAGCTTAATTCAGAAATACAGTTTTTCACCACTGAGAAAATGTAGCAGAGTAAGCACATTTGGAATATATTTTGTAGTTAGATCTGAGAGAATGCTGATGTCTTATAGACAAGGACATTAAAAAAATCGAAAATGACTGAAATGTATGATGTAAACAACTGTTTGGATAGTGGGGTGATTTACTGTAGTAGGGATGATTGGGATTGTAATTAATTTTGGGAAAGGGCAGTCAAAAGTTTTTTTTCTTTTTCCAAAAATAATAAATTTGGCCAGGCAGTGGCTCATGCCTATAATCCCCATAATCTGGGAGACCCAGGTGGGCTGATCAGTTGAAGTCAGGAGTTTAAGACCAGCCTGACCAACGTGGAGAAACCCCTGTCTACCAAAAATACAAAAATTAACTGGGCTTGGTGGTACATGCCTGTAATCCCAGCTATTTGGGACTGATGCAGGAAAATCATTTGATCCTGGAGGTGGAGGTTGCAGTGAGCCGAGATCAAGCCAATGCACTCAGGCCTGGGCAACAGAGTAAGACTGTCTCAGAAATAAACATAAATAAATGAACGAATAAATAAATAAATAAAAGTTAAATTTGTCATAATTGTAGCCAAATAAAGCGCCAAATAGACAGTATAAATCTGGAACCATGGAAGATATCAGTATTCTAGATTTCATTTTGAGAATTATCAATATAAAGATAACATTTAATGCCTTATCCTCCCTTACGATACTTTATAGTAATTATTATCTGACATTATAATATATAATACATATTTTTTGTCTGTCTATCCTCCCTAAAAATGTAAGCTCCATGAAATTGGGGGCTTTGTTTTTGTCACAGCTGCCTACTTAGATCCTAGGACAGAGTGTAGAACAAATTAAGTAAGTATTCACTGAATAAATGAAATAAACAAGTAAACAATTATTTCTATTTGATCCACTATCTGTGAGGTCTTTGAAGGAGGAAACTGCTCATAACAAAGAACTCATAATATATATTTAAGATATGTGTGCTGAATCTAATAAAACTCCTTAGTGGTCTGAAACCATACCTAACTGAGGCTTGTGTTCTTCTTTATGCTACAGGAATCTTTGTGTCTGTCCATGTAGGTTCAGTATCACTATATAGGGCTGAGCCTAAATCATTAAGTCATTATTTAAACTCAACCAGTTCTACATGCATTTTTATTATGGCTACAGTTTGAGTCTTCACTATGTTTTATATTTTTTCCTACTAAATTTTTTTTTGGTAAAAATTATTACTAGTAACAGTCTTTCACAAAACTATGTTTATTCAAAAGGATTTTTTTTTAAGTAAGGGCAATATAATGAAAATACACAGTTTGATGATTCATATCTTGTTATAGTATCTGAATATCATATGAAATTTTTAAAAAAGAAATAAACCATAGATAAAATTTAACTCACTCCTTTTACATTACAGATATAAAAACTAGGAACTCAAAGTTTAAAAATACATTGTTATTTCCGTGTAAAAATAATGACAAAATATTATGAAGAGTTTATATTTTAGATCCTATTTTAAAATAATTTTACTTATAATTAACTGCTTTAATTCTCACTTTCATCCTAAAATATAAATTTCCTCTCTACTAAGGTCATTTTTAAGATGAGAAAATTGAGGTTAAGTAACATTTCTGAGATAAACCAGTTTATCAGAAACAAAAGCAAGATTCAAAACCATTGTCAGTAAAGTTCAGGAAAGATTTATCAAAAAAAAAATTGTAATAAATCTGTTCTTCATGATGGGTTGAATTAAAAATTAACAATTTGCATTTACCAATTGTCATTTCTTTGACGTGGTAACAGATGTTATAAATCGTTATTTTTTTGCTTATAGTGAAAAGACAAGACTTTTTCCTTGGGTCATGACAGAGGAACTGGTGCTATGCTTTGTGGTCTTTTATAAACAAGCATTCAAAGTGTTTTTATGCATTGAATAACATACCATTTACTACTGTGATGTTGAGAGAAGTGCAAGTTAAAAAGTGAGCCCTTCATATCACCCAGCTTTCTGCCTAGGGGCACATTCCTGCAGTGGAGAAAGAAAGGTGGAGTCTAAGATCAACAACCTCTCAGAACTCAAGAGGATGAGATTGGAGTTCTGGGAGGAGGAAACAGTGGAATTTTTTAAGAAAGGTACTAGAGGAAGGAGCTGTGCAGAGGGTTCACACCAGATATTTGCATGGAGATTCACTGGAGACTTGGTGGAGTCTGAGCTATACAAGCCTATGGTGAGATTTGCTGAGGACCAGCAGAAATCTTTTGTTGTAATAATAAGAACTGAATGTTGACATCGAGGATTGTGCAAATCCCAAAGTCAGAGTTCTAGGTCAAGTAAATGGTCAGACCTCACTCATCATCTTGAACACTGCTAGCCCACAGAAAGGCCACCCCTTACTAGATGAAGGATTACACCATAAGATGAAGTTCAAAACCAAAATAATAAAGCTAAATCCAAAAATAGCAAAAACTGCTACACAGTGTTGAATATGTAATAAAAAATTACTTGTTGGAAGAACAAATATTTTCGAACTGAATATAATACATTGCATCATTATACAATTTGTGGTGTGCAGTTAATGAGATTCCTAGAAAAAATATGTTTTTAAATGCATATTAGAAGAAAGAAAATTTTCAAAATTAATGATTTAAGTTGCTTCCTTAACACTACAGAACAAAGAACAAATTAACTCCCCAAAAAGTGGAAGAAAAGTAAAAATGACAAGAATATAAATCAATGCAACATAAAAAATGCACATAATAAAGAAAAATAATAAATACAAGTAATCATTGTCAGAAAGAAGCAAAGTCATTATAGATATTACAGACATTAAAAATAATAAATAGTATAAAAAGTTTTATACCAATATATTTAACTTAGATTAAATTTTAAAATATTTTGAAAAATAATATGAAAATTTGAACACAAAAATAACTATAAATATACATATACACAGAGGTAGAAATCAAATATGTGTGTGTGTGCGTGTGCGTGTGTGTGTGTGTGTGTGTGTGTGTATTTGACACAGTCTCTCTTTGTACTCCAGGCTAGAGTGCAGTGGCACAATCTCAGCTCATTGCAACCTCCATCTCCCAGGCTCAAGTGATTCTTCTGCCTCAGCCTCTCAAGTAACTAGGACTACAGCCATACACCATTACACCCAGCTAATTTTTTTGTCTTTTTTTGTAGATAGGGTTTCACCATGTAGCTCAGTCTGGTCTTGAATTCCTGGGCTTAAGTGATCTGCTGGCCTCACCTCTCAAAGTTCTGGAATTACAGACATGAGCCACAGCATCAGGCCTAAAATGAAATAATTGAATGGCTATTTTTATTAACATTTGAATTAATAATAAACACCCTTACTCAAAATAAACTTTCAGGCATACATGACTGTTAGAAAATTATATCAAAAATTGAAAGAAGAAATAATATTAATAATATACAAACATTTTAAGAAAATAGAACAGTGGGGGGACACTCACTAAGTTTTATGAGTCCCACATACCATGATATAAAAAATTTGACCAATAGATACATCTAAAAACTTAAATAATAAATTTCTCATACATATAGACACAACATTTGAATCAAATGCAATTAAATAATATTCAGTAATATCTTGAAAGATTTTAAGATAACCACATGCATTTTATTGATGAGAGAGGTTTGTTTCAACATCTGAAAGTCAATCAAAAGGAGAAAAAGAGCACTTAATCTCAACAGCAAAAAAAAAAAAAAAAAGAAAAGAAAAGAAAAGAAATCACTTGATATATAATCCAACACTTATTAAGGTGAAATCCTCAACAAATTAAGAAATATGTCATTGATAAATAAATAAATATACAAACTAATCTATGAATATTCTACTGAGTAGTAAAATACCAAACACTTAGCTTCTATGATCAGAAAAAAATTAAGGATGTCTATACAGATTACTTTTATTTAACACTGTATTTAGGGCCAGTATAATAAAGCAAAATAAATAAATAAATAAATAAATAAATAAAGGTACACTATTTTGAAATGAAGAAGTAAAACTCTTTTTCCTAACTACATATATTATCATTTACATTTAAAACTTTAAAGTATCCTTAAAGAAAACTCATGAAAAATAATGAGCGATTTCCACAAGATGGCAGGCTGCAAGGTTGATATTTAAAGATTATTCTATTTCTATGTACTAACAGTAAACAACTGGAAAATAGATTTTAAAATTAAAAAATATCAAGCATAAATATAACAAATGATGGGTTCTCTGAACTCTAAATGCCCATGTTTAGATAAACTTTAAATAAAAAAAAGAATATTTAAATAATCCATGTTTGATTGTTATAAATTAATTCACTGCACATCAATTTATTGATTTAACACACCCTCTTCAAAATCTGGAAAGGCTTTGCTGTAGAAATTGATAGGTTGATTATAAAACTTGTTTGAAAATGCAAAGGACCTAGACCATCCAAACAATCTTAAAGAAAAATGTAGAGGGAATACTCAAAGAAGTTATCAATAGTCAACGGACTATGGCAATGGTATGAGGATTGACATGAAGTTCAATGGGCATAGACCTCTACATATATGGCCAGTTGATCTTAAAACCTTGACAATTCAAAGTGGAAACAAAAGTCATTCTCAACAAAGATGCTAGAACAGCTGAATAAACATTTAAAAAGGCGTCAATTCCCACTTCACACTATATACAGACGTTAATTTGAGATCAATCATATACCTAACACAAAAGCTAAGACTAAAGAAACTTCTGGAAAACAAATGAAGCTTCTAGAAGAAATCACAGGAGAATATCTTCACAATCATGAATTAGGTGTCTATTTTTTTGAAAATATTTATAATACATGTATCTGACACAGAATTTGTAACAATACCTAAAGGACTCCTCCAAATCATTTAACAAAGACAGTCTATTTAAAATGGGAAGAGATATTAGACAATTTAAGCATAGAATACCCAAAATGTTAGGAAAGTTATGGGAAGTACTTACTGAGAAATACTAGCACTGTAAGGTGCTCACTAGGAAATCAAATTGAAAATATTGCTTTAGTCACCCCAGATTAGGTATATTTAAGAGATTCAACTTTTAGGAGAATGACGAACAACCTGGACTCTCATGCATCACACGTGGTGGTGTGACATAGTAAAACTATTTTGGAAAACTGCTTGGAACTTGTTTTTTTCAGATTTAAACATGAACCTAGATAATAATACACTAATTTTAAACATGAACCTAGATAATAATAATTTTAAACATGAACCTAGATAAGGATACACTAATTTTATTCCCAGAAAAACAGTGAAAATATATGTCCTTAATGGATGTATGCAAGAATATTTGTAGTAGCATCATTTAGGATGGCAATACGTTGAAAAAAAAAAAAGGCAGTATTCTTCAAAACAAGAACAAATAAACACATTATTATATATTCATACAATGCAAGGCAGTTCAACTATGCAAAATGAAGACAAAATTATCAATAGAAACAACACATTTAAATGTCAAAATTCTATGCTGAGCAAAATAAATTAGCTCTAAAATATATTTGACATTATTTAGAAACAGTCAAAGTTAATCCAAAGAGATAAAAGCTGCATGCTACTTACTGTCACCTATGGAAGGTTAGAATAACTATAGGAGGGAACAAGGGAAACTTTTTAACCGTTGGAAACACTCTATAACTATATATTAAACGTGTGTATATATATATATATATATATGTATATATATTTTAATGATTGTACTTTAAGTTCTGGAGTACGTGTGCAGAACATGCAGGTTTGTTACATAGGTATACACGTGCCATGGTTGGCTGCATCCGTCACCCCATCATCTACATTAGGTATTTCTTCTAATGCTATCCCTTCACTAGCCCCCTACTCCTGGACAGGCCCCAGTGTGTGATGTTCCTCTCCCTGTGTCCATGTGTTCCCATTGTTCAACTCCCACTTATGAGTGAGAACATGTGGCAGGAAACATACTAGATTTTAATAGGAGTGTTGATTATACAGATGTACACATTTGTAAAAACTCCTTGAACTCTATATTTAAAATGAGTGCATTTCAATGGATATAAATTACACTTTATTTTTTAAATGTAATGTTATTTCTAAAAATTACTAGAAAAATATTTCACTGTGATTAAAATGGGCCAAAAAATATCAAAATAAATTTTTGCTTAAATGTATTCCTTATTTTAACTTATTTTCTAAAGACGTATGTATGAAGCAATCTCTTCTATAATGTTTTTTATTCAATAATATATTCTTTAAACATAAATTAAGGTTGTTAATGAAAAGATAGACTATATACTAGAATCCAGTGATAAAGAATATCAGAAGCATCAAAACCTAAATAAAATAGGTCCCTTGCAGAAAGGTTTAAACTAAGTCCTGAATAAAGACCTCGGAATTTTATTAACTACAGAAATTTCCAAGATGGAACCTAAGTAGTTAAGAATCAATTTCCAGTGTTGCAATTTTACTTCTTTATTCCTGGCTGAAATTATGAAAGTATTTTAAATGTATGCTTTTAGGAGATGTCTATTTTCAGTTAAATAAAAGATTTCTATTTGATTTTTAAAGAATTACAATTAAATTTACTTATTATATACTGAGATTAAAATTGAATTAAAAACAATATCTGTTTATTGGATCATATTTTTTAAAATTTGATTTATAGCTTTATTATACAATATTTCTCTTGGGAAAATACATAAGTTAATAAAGAAAATAAAGCTCATGATTTTATGAAGTGCAAAACCATACAATGATAATCATATAAAATTTTTCCAAGACATATTTTCTGCTTTTGGTGCAGAAATTAATAAGCTGATTATAAAACACACTTGGAAATGCAAAGAACCTATAACTAAAATATTTCAGTTTGAAAATTATGTATTCCTCTTTAGTGTAGCTTAGATAGTCTTTATTTCCGATGCTCTCTCTTTATTTTTTTTTTAATATGTCACTTAAAATTAAGATAGAGAATGGTAATTTGCTTCATAGGCTTTTAGCACTAATAACCCTATATTTGGAGCTAAAAGCATGTTTTGTAAGGCTATAAACATTTAAAATCTTGATGTATTTTGGAGATAAAAAGTGCCATTTAGGTGACTATTGGATGTATTTATCTTTAAATAAACAATTTTATTTCTTAGATGAAAGATTAAAAATGTTGAGTCAAATTGCTCATGTTAAGTTCCAGATACTTTAATATTTATACTTTTTTGTTACTTTCACATATTAGTCTGGCTTTATATTTAAATAGACTATGCTGCATTTCATAATTAGCAATAGAAAAATTATTTCAACTATCTTCATGAAAACTTTGTTACTTCTAAATATTACTTTTAAAAAAAGAAAATAAATGTTTACAAACAAAAAAAGAAAACAAATGTTTACCAGTTGTCTTCTTTCAGAAATTTAAAAAAGTTCTCTGTAGCAATGGATGAATTTGTTTTAGTTAAAGATCACCACATGAACTAGCAATGCTTGACCTGAAAGAAGACTCTTGGGTTAGTGCCTTACCATTAATAGTCACTGTTTAGTGGTGATGACAATATTTTATTTAGAAATAGTAACACCTTTTATGATTGATGTATCTTATTTCTTCATAAGCACCATTCTAGCAAGGAGAAACATCTGATAAAAATATATAAAATAAGTGAAAGTAATTACCAAGTGTTGTACATTTTTAGGAAATAGAACACTGAATTGTCACTTTCTAGTTTACTTAAATTTTTGCACTTAACCTAATTTTTTCTACTATGAGCAAGGAGTTTATTTAAAAACAAATACACATTATTGTGTATTTTTTACTTGAAGACCCAGAAAAAAGATGTTTCATAAATCAATAATGTGATTGTCAAAGAAAGAGCCATTTTGTATTTATTAGTATTAAATGTATTTTTTCTTAATATTGATTAAAGCTCTTGAACGTAAACTAGATATCTATCTTTCTTATTGAAGAATTTTTTCCTCTGTCAGTTCCATGGCCTATTGGTGCTGTTAAACACTAAGACAATAAAATTCTCTTTTATAAAATAGAAAAAAAAGGCAATATACTTTATAGTTTTACATTGAGGTTACTATTTGAATTTATTAAATGTTACCATTTTTTCTCTTTAAAATTTTTCTTTTCTTGTAGAGAAGGGAGAAATTATTGAAAAGAACTCTTTATTTATTTATTTAAATTTTAAGAGGGCGGTTCAGCTTGTGTCACAAGTAATATAAAATATGCCAAACTTTAGTAATAAAAACTACAATTTGAGGTTTATTTCCACCAGAATCTCAAGAAAACATGAAATGCTCTCATCTTGAAGTTGAAGGCACATGGCAAACTCATGAATGCCTTTGGTTATTCTGTAGGGGGCAGCAAAATCTAAACAAAATAAGTACTGAGGGACTACTGACGGGAACCATTTAGCAGCTGGTTTCTTATATGAGCAAAGTGGTGGAATATACCTGAATTGCTTCAAAATTATCATCCTGGCTAATTAAAATTCTTTACGTTCACAACAGGGGTTGCTTGTATTCCCCTTTATCTAATCTCTTCCTTTATATACACAACTACTGATGCTGAACAAAACCAGTGAGATAAAATTAACACACAAATTGTTTTTCCTCCCTTTGGGCAGGAAAAATCCTGTTTACAAGGAAAGTGATATTATACATAAATATTTATGAAAACAACAGAGTCAAAATAATTGTGCTTTTGTGTAAACTAGCAAAAATAGCATCAAGTAGAATATTTGATACCTTTATTAACAGTTCCACAGTGTCCAAAAATAAAATGTATTTAGAACAAAGAATTGTTTGCTATCAATAAATAATTTTAGGTTGTACCAGTTGAGAGACACTAAAGACTTAATTAACTAATATTGTAAATTTATTCACATTTCCTGTCCATCTTATAATGCTTTCATTTTAGTATACTGTCAAAAGATGATCTCTTCATTTTCTTCACCCTCACAAAACTTTTGTTAGGGAATAATTAAGAAAGCAAAAAGATGCATTATCTTCATTAGGATTCTAAGGGGAAATTTAATCTAGTCAGAAGTATAAGTAGAATGACTTGAAGGACAACATTTTTCATTAAATGGGACATCTACATCAACCTATAAAATCATATGATTTCAAGACTGCAATATTCATTATCTTTCAGAATTAAATTGCCAGGCTTCTATAAAAAAAAAAACTTACATAAAACACTTCTTATGTTCTTTGGCTTTATATTTCACTTATTGATTTTTCAAACAAATAATGTGTGTTAATATCAGACATTGATCATGATATTTCTTAGGTATATATAAAATCTGTAGTTGGCAAATTAAAGAAATACAGTAATTTATAACACATGGAGGATATATGATTAAGGTATTTAAGTGAAAGCGAAATGAGCTATTATTAAATTGGCAAAACCTCAAATAATATCAAATAAAAAAACAAAATTTCACTTTTTTCTTCTATTTAGAATGCTTATATACATGTCTTAGTTTATGTAAATTTCCAACATTAATTTTTATTTCTTTTGCATTTGTTACTGCATATTCAATTACTTCTCTCGTTAGAACATTCTATGAGAAACTGTATTCAGTACTAAGAGTGTAATTACATCCAAAGTGTTTATTATTTTCCTCTAATACTATTTGGTTGGTACAAAAGTAATCAGTTTTTGCCATTTACTTTTAATGGCAAATGGCATTTTAATATATAAAATCTATAGATGGCAAATTAAAGAAACACAATAATTTGTGACATATGGGGGATTTTTATTAAGGTGTTACAATGAAAATGAAACAAGATATTATTAAATTGGCAAAAAATCAAATAATATCAAATTAACAATCAAAATGTAACAACTTCCCTTCAGCTCCAGAGTTTGGATAGACATTCACTATCCAATCTCTGCAACTGAAGACATGCAGATAAATTGTAATAAAATCGTTTCAAGGAAACATTCTCTCTGGCTATCTGACCTTGATGCTCTAACTTGGGAAACGGCAGATTTGTATACTGAGAGATACATGCATCAGTTTAAAATTACATTCCTTCTGTGTTCTTGCTCTTAAAAGTATACTTTCTTTAATAAAATAGAAAACAAATGTGAATGAATGTGTGTGTGTGTGTGTGTGTGTGTATTTGGTTTTTGAATCCATACTTAAAAATACGTTGTTCTCAAATTGCTTAAAACAATTAAACCAAACTGCATCTTCTGTAAATCATGATATTAGGAGTGTAAAAATATACAACTCATGATAAGGCAACTTTACACTAACATAATGTAAGAAAGTAAAATATTAAGAGATGGATACTATCATTAAGAAAGAAGATTAATTCATGTTGATTCTTTCTTATACTGCTTAAGACATTATTTAAATCCAATTTTAATTTTCATTCTTAATTCATCAATTTCAATATGATTTATTAATATTGTCTTTTTCTTAACAAAACAGAACAAGCTGTGGATAATGTACAGACTGCACCAAGAGAGCTTTAACTTACTGAGAAAATTTTGTGCACTGTTTTGTAAAAATTATATTTCATAGGAAGGAGAATATTCCAACATTTAAAAAATTAAGTTATACTTATATATTTTAATGTACAGGAATAAATATAATAGGTCTAAAAGAGTAAGACGATCTGGTATATTTTTAAAAGGGCTGAACATAGAATCCAAACTCTATTAAATTATCAACAATTAATTTAACTTTTAAAATATTTATATTCCTTCTATATCTAAAATTATATGTCTTATTTTACTTTATTGTAAGCCTGCTTATAAAATCTATTGATTTGTCTACATCAGCAATTTATCAAAAATATTTTTCTTGCAATTTATAAGTTCAGCAATTATAAGCTGCTTGATAATAGTAAAAATAAGAAAAATAAATTACTGTACAAACTTTTTCATAAAGCCTAATGCCAGATTTCCTTTACTACCTAGACACTCACTGTCCAGTCTCTGGAGCTGAAGACATGCAGATAAATTGTTGTAAATGAATCATTTCAAAGAAACACTCTCCCTGGTTATCTGACCTTGCTGTTCCAACTTGGGAATCCAATAGATTTGTGTACTAAGAGATACAGCATCAATTTGAAATTACATTTTTTCTATGTTATTGTTCTTAAAAGTATACTTTCTTTAATAAAATGGAAAACAAATGTGCATGAATGTGTGTGTGTGTGTGTTGTGTGTGTGTGTGTGTTTGTATTTTTGGTTTTTTAATCCATACTTGCAACTATGTTGCTCTCCAATTGTCTTAAAGCAACTACACCAAACTGCGTCTTCTCAAAATCATGGTATCAGGAGTGTAAAAATATGCAACTCATGATAATGGAACTTAACAGGATAAAATTTTCATGGAACTACTTTGATACGTATTTCCCCAACTCCTGGGATACTGCTTGTTAATATATATTCCTTCTTTTCCCTTGTCCCCCAACTTTCTCAAAAAGTTTACACTAATTTCCATGGTAGATTGAGTACTGTTTATTTTCATGTTCTTTTATTTCTGAAATGAAGACTCATACTTTCGAACTTCCAGACTGCTGTCATTTTTGCTTCAAATCCCTTAAGAACCAATTTTTCAAAAGGTAATAAAATTGTTGATATTCTCAGGTAAAGGTCTCAAGTAAAGGCTTAGATAATTGTAAGACTCACATTTAGATAAAACATATTATTTAGAATATCTAACAAATGCTCCACAATTTTCCATTTGTTTATGAAAATACTACTAAAGCACCCTTTGGTGAACATAAATTATGAGTAGCTGGTAGTGGTGTGCTGGATTTCATTAAACAGTTTGCATCCTTTCATTTTATCTATTGAATCCATAGCTCATAAACACGAATTAGTTGGTTTAAGATGAGGGGCTAGTACATAAAATAATAATGCAATAATTATAGTAGCACATTTATATATACATTAAGCAGATTGATGGAAATTAAAAACTATTTCTGTAACTTGTAACAGGTAGGAAATGAGAGCTTTACAGAGATGGTGGGTTACTCAAGATAACATAATCGTCCAATTCAAGAGCCAAAATCATATTTTGTCTCCTTTATCCCTGTCCAACACTCTGTTACTAAAATGGTAGCATGTTACAACCCATATGAAAGTGCTGACTAATCACTGCTAAGGTATTTGAAGCTGAACAAAGAGCAAAATAAAATGACATCACACTGATCATACTCAAATATCTGATCTGTAACTCATCAAGGTGACATTCTGTAGGTCATTCAAATTCTCTGATCTTTGTCTTCATTTTCATGTCTGTAGAAAAACAAAGATAATATTTTTTACCAAATAATACATGTAAAACTTTCAGTATAGTGCCCTTCACTTTGTAACTATGCCATGAACATTTATGACTATAATTATTGTTATTACTCAATTAGTACTCTTTACTTTTAGCTTAATGTACATAGTGTTCTGAGGCAATTACTCTCTTCAAGCAAAATACTTAACAATCACAGTTTGTTCTTATATCTAAATCTAGAAAATTATATTTTTTCATATATATATATATCTATATATATTCTTTTCACTATGGGTATATATGGTTTCATATATAAGTGATTACATTTAAAAAGCCCACACGAAATTTAGGTTGTAACAGTTGATGTTTTCTCTTTAGGAGTCTGTATTTGCAATAACGGTTTGAGAAGAGAAACTTCTGTTAGAGGCTCCTCAGCGATCATGAGGAAGGCTTCACAGGTTGACAAGTCAAGCAAATGTCATTTATTCTATTTCTGGATCTTCTTCCATCACTGGGATAATTAAGTTTCTTTATTCTGTGGTCCCTAGAGATCTGTGCAACTCCATTTGAATTAGGTGCTGTCAAAATCATTAAATCTGTCAAGAATTCAAATTCCTTGCAATTCAATATTAAATTCTCCTTGTCATTTCAAAAAAAAAAAATACTGAAGGCAGTTTTCCCCAAATGGAGATAGAAATGTCAAAAATTCTCAGCTCTAACATTTTTAATACTGGATTAATGAGTGTCAGTCAATAATCTTATATCAGGTCATTTTTTTCTCCATGAAAGGACATCTAGGAATAAAAATACTCTGCCACTCTGTGTCATTACTATCGTAAATATTTTCATCTGAGACGCGGTCTACTCTAGGAGTGGAAGACTGAGAAGATACTTGCTGTTGGATAACTCTCTGGCAAAAATTGAAAAAACATATAAGCTGAAAAAAGCAGTTAATAATCTATGTAACAATAAAAATTGCTATTTTAGAAGACTTCAGATAGCATGATTCTAAAAATTCCTGTAATAAAGATGTAAAGTATGACAGGAAACTCAAACTTCTCATCTTACATTTAAAAATCCCACTCTTGTCTTTCAGCCTCTCCAAAACTTATGCTCCGACATACCGTTCTTTCCACCTTATTAAAAATAGACAAAATTTCAACTCCAGCTATATCAACTCGCTTTCCCTTATATTTTCAGGTCTAGCTAGTAAAAAGTTCTTTAAAAAAAAATGACATAATGACTTCACAGTTTTCTTTTCTGACCTCAGCTGTGATTCATGGCTGTTGCTCATTTCATTTGCTTTTCCTAATTATAATCTTGTTCTATCCTCCTTGGTGGTGATCTGAATGTTTTCTTTTGGATTCAGGTTCTGAATTCAATGCTACCTAAACTGCGTTTGGCAGACCAAAATAGGTATGTAAACTCTTTGACAGTTTTTAGCATATAGGCAGCAATCCACAGTAACATGTAGAAACTTTTTTACAGCAATTTGAAAGAGTAATTTTATGCTGATTAAATTTCATATTAATACAAAAATGAATAGTTTGTATTTTGTGCTTTTTCATCTAACTTTTCAAGTGATTCACTTTTCTTGCATTTTGCATGAGTATCACTTTACATTACATTAGATATTTTAAAAAGTAAATATCTGATACTTTACCACAGATAGTTTGGAGAATTGGTTCTAATTTATCTCTCAAATAATGACATTGGATGTTTAAAATATATCTCCATTACATGTAGTGCTCTTTGAGTTTCCACTTATGACACATGATGGTTTGTTAGTTTTGTTTTGAATTATAGTAAAATAGAGGCCTGAATGTCAAAACTACTCTGAAATACATCAGTAAGGTAGGCTGGATTGTACTTTTTCCTAGACTTAAGCCAAATTGGTAAATAAAGCTTCTGGATTCTGCATTCTAATTAGAGGGAAGACTGATTCAAAGTATATGCCCCAGGGCCAGAAAAATAAAAGTCAAAGAGACCTGAGGTTGAGAGAAACCACATTTGCTCATAATGCATAGGATTGGAGCTGGCTATGGCAACTGTCCCAGATCTTCTTGCGTTGATGCAGTAATTCTACACCTGTTTTATCATGTGGGGAGGACAGAGTTTATCATAGAACCTCAAAATCCTTGCTCCCCTAGTGTATGTACATTAATAGCATGTCTATCTACACAGTCTAACTATAAAAGATTTTACAACTACCCTCCACTTCTTCTTCCCATTCCCAACCACAAATAGGTTGCCTCATCCAATTCACTCTACAAATATTTGTTCCTCTTATCACTGCCCTTTTTCCCAGCTTAAGCCTGGACTAAGCATTTCTCACTTAAAGTCTTGCTGTATGCCCAACTCATCTCATTACATTCACCTTGTGCATTTTCTAGTACAAAGAAGTAGGATGCAAGTATCTCCACATGGGATTCTCTCGCATTATGAAGCTTACTAAAATCACTGATTTCTGTTCTTTAAAAGACCACTCAAGATGATATTATCAAAGGTTGTAGAAGTCAGAACAAGACACCCAGAATATTTTTGGAAGCTTTTAAATGGAGTTTAGTGTCAACATGGTATCAAGCTTTATACCCTAATAATGTGACATCAGTGAGAGCTTTAAATTTCATATAAAATGATAGGTTGAGCAGGACCAAATGCTTTCTGAATCTTTATTTTGAACTGCTGAGGAAAGCAGAATTTGGTGACAGTTTCAGCTCTGTAATCATCCTTTGAAACTAGTTTGACTATAATAGAAAGGGTTTCAATCTCTAGTTAAGAATTGTGCAAATGAAATGCAAGGAAGTTCTAGGAATTCTTATTCCATTGTAAAATTTGAAGAGCCTAGGTACAAATTTATTTTGCTTAATGACAGTTAATAAATTACTCTAACTTATTTTAAATTACCACCTGCAGTATATCTATACCATAGGAACTATAAAGTCCTTCCGAAGACCAACAATTTTTGCTTACCTTTAACCTACATAATCACCAAGGAGCAAAGTCAAAAATGACAATGTGGCTGGAAGGATAAGATAAATATTTGTTTCAGAACATGTAAACCAATTGTTCTTTCTAGCTAGAAACAACCCTTAACATTCTTCAGGGGGATATTCTATAGTGAGTTATATATGAAAAAATTTGAAACCATTGTTTATGCAGATTTTATTGGTATTAAGCCAGAATGCTTGACAATATTAACAGATATTTTAATTCAAGATTCTCATAAAAATGGGGATAACTTATAATCTTTCTACTCAACATTATAAAATATTTTCAATATTTTTACTTTAATTTTTATTTCTTCCTCCTATTCAAATTTTGGGAAATTAATTAAAGTAGGGGCTTGGAAAGAATTTCTGCAAAGTTACTGCCTGATTTCTGGCCAGAAAACTGGGGGCTGTTTAGTTGAAAGGAGCCTATGATAAAACAGAATAAACTTCTTCTGTTCATGATATTCTAATTAATATATTTTTATACAGCTCTGAATTAAATAATAAACCTTAGCTTAATTTTGAATGTGGAAAATATTTTACGATCTTAGATTAGCGATTGTCTTCATTAGACAGAAGATTTTAGTTAATGTGTAGAATTTTATGATGAATACCACATAATTGTTACTAAAACTGACATAGATGCCTAAGAAAACAGTCACTTTACTCAATAATAAGAGCAAATATTTATGTTATATGCTGAAACAATTACTTGTATTTTACAGTTATTAACATATTTAATTCTTGCAATAACCTTACCTGATAGCTATTATTCTATTCTATTTAGAAAAAGACATTTATGCACTGAGAGACTAAATTATTTCTCAAGATCTTACAAATAGAAAAAGGCAGTACTGAAAGGGGACAAGATTTACCTAGATTTTTGTGTTCTGGTATGCTTGTTACACATAACATAATTACCATCCTACTTTTCAAATATTTACACATCTACAAAACTACTTTGTTATTTAACAAGGCTTCATTCATTCAAACCTTGCTTATTAAGAGCAAGAAATGCTTCTACGTAATCCAATTATAATAATGGATATACAGGACAAGTTCCCTGCTCTTACGAAGTTTACATATATATTAACAAGTCAATCCAATTCCAGATTCAGGAATAATTCAATTATTTCATGAAATCAATACACTATTTGGGTTTGGGATATGAGAATAACTTGGGTCATGGTACCAAGATAAGCAGAACACTTTGGATATAAAACTTCTTGAGGATAATCAACCTTGGAAAGTGGAAATTTTGAGCAATTAGAAAAACATAAATTAGAGGTATACTAGATTTAGACTGTATAATATTGATAATTTGACTGTAGAGTTCTGGATCTTATTGTTTTGTGGAGATACTGTCAGGCACTCGTGGGCTTTAAGCATAAGCCTTGGGGCAACATTTTAGTTTTATCTTCTCTTATTTTGTCTAGGAAGTACTGGCAAGTAGCATGCAGCCTCATTACATTTAACTTAAATTTCATCTCATTAGGTGGAGATTTGTGATATTTCTCAAATCACATTTAACATTTTTAAATTCAGAAAGGATTTAAAAAAATAAATTTTATGCAAATCCAAGTGGAAATGTTTTAGTATTTTTCACAAATAATAGAATTAGAATATGACATTTTCAATTATTATCTCCATTATATTCAAAGGAAGGAAGGAAAAGAAAGGAAGACATTCATGTTTTCTTTACAAAATTCATTGAGTCTTATATTATTTTACTAACTACAGTTTGTATTTCATGATGACAGTATATAAAAATGTTCATTTTTTTGAAAGGGGCTTTTTATCTATGATTTTTATAAATTAAGGTGAATAAATACATGAGATGACCACAGGTGAATAAATACATGAGATTAACACTGAATTATATGCATTAAAGGTAATAAGAAAGATTGCTTAGTGTTAGAAAAACTTTAAAGTTAAAGGGGAGATTCTGGTTGGTGCAGTCTCTACATTACCAGCCAGAGCATGTTAACGAAAATAGACATGGTCTTACCAAAGAGAACACCCTCACATACGCATATGCATACATATTTAGCTAAACTGGAGGATGGTACTGTGTACCAGATTCCAAGAGCTTCTTGCAAAATGAGGAAATTGTTTTTACTATGTAAGATGACTTACATCTAGCAAAAGTGCTAGCTTTAACAGGAAGGGAAGATAAGAGAAACTAAGCAGAATGTCTAATATTTCATAGCCACTTAGACGTGAAGAAAAAGACTGATATGAGGTGAAAATTACTCAGATATTCTCTATTTTGGTTAAAGGATAGATAGTAATGTTTCTACTGGAATGAAGAGTGAGAAGAGTAGCAGATTAATTACTACCATCTTTGATATCAATCACTAATGCATATGTGATCTAATATTCAGTTTCGTTGCTTAGAGAAAGGCAGATTGTGGGAGTAAGCCAAGAGTTAACAGACACATTAGTGGCATTGCTCCTTGGTTAGTTAGTTAAATAAAAAAAAATTTTTAAATAATAAAAAAGAGATTTAAGTTCAGTTGCATACCTGTCAGCAAATATCTTTCCCTAAGATGTAATGTAAATATAATAGGCTAAAAACAAAGCAAACCTAGAAAAGCAACATTTGGAGACGTGGTGAAAGTGTCCAGAAAGTTAGAAGACTGAGAAGTAAGAAAAGTATTTGAAAAGCCTGGTTTGAAAATGGTACTATTATATTTATTGCATTTTATTATAGACACTAATGGTAATAGTAGTATTTCATGCCATTATTTGATTCCATTGGTGAATGAAATGAAATAGCCCAAACAGGTATTCAGAAATCTTCTATTCAAACCCTTTGCCTAATGGCAGATTGATGTATAAACAATGTAGGACAAGTGTTTTTCTTTCTTTTTTTCTTTTTTGGGATCGCAAACATTTCCAAAACCTAGTTTAGTAACTTGTTCCTGTGTTTCTCTTTTGTTGACTTATCATTTCTTTGTATCTACTCAAAAATCATACATACTGTATTGTAGACACTGCAGACACTATTAGATGTGAACAAAAAGTAAAACTTAAGAAAAGGAAAGAAGAAAAGAACTGGGCACCACTCCTGTGATACAATACAGTAAAGGTTTGGTTGCAACAGGGGCTTTCTGCAGTTATTTTCTTTAAATAGGAGAAAACCCAAAGCATAATTTAATCACAATTTTGGTCCTCTCTTCCTTAGGTTAAAGATGAAACTGTCCTATATTTAATAATTTTCCTAATTTTCTGAATTCTTTGTTTCAGCACTGTCACTTACAGCTGCAGTTCTCTAAATTTAGACACTAGTGCCTAATAGGACTTGATTAACATAAACTCTGCCACAAATTTCCTGTTGATTTCACGTGGATAACTTTTCTACTGTTCACAAATGTTTTAGATTGTAAAACCTTTTTGAAGATGAAAAATAAACCTGTCTTAAAAAGAAATATCATTTCTGGAACTTTTCATATATATATATATATATATATATATATATATACACTTCAATACTTTGCAAAGTGTTGAGTCAAGTTCACATTGTTTGAGTATGCAGCTGTGTAAGTAAAAGCCCAGATTCCAGCAGGGCACAGTGGCTCAAGCCTGTAATCCCAGTACTCTGAGAGGCTGAGGTGGGCAGATCATAGGTCAGGAAATTGAGACCATCCTGGCCAACATAGTAAAATCCTGTCTCTATTAAAAATACAAAAAATAGCTGGCTGTGGTGGCGCAGGCCTGTAGTACCAGCTATTTGGGAGGCTGAGGCACAAGAATCATTTGAACCTAGGAAGTGGAGGTTGCAGTGAGCCGATATAGCACCACTGCACTCCAGCCTGGTGACAGAACGAGACTCTGTCTCAGAAGAAAAGAAAAAAGCCCAGGTTCCAAATCTTAAAATACTTAAATAATTATTTATGACTTTATCTCATTATTGACACATTTTTGAGTATTAGATTTTTAAAAATACTACTTTAACATTAATAAAAATCTTTAAGCTGTTTATATCTTTTAGTAAAGATCTTTCTATATATACTATGTTAAAGAAAACACATAGGCAGAGATGCACAAAACCACTTCACAAGTATAAGAAAATGCTATGTATTTGTATGTGTGTGTGTGTGTGTGTGTGTGTGTGTAAAAAAAAAGATGAGTTTATTCAAGAACCACTTATTTATAAATTATATTATATAAAAAACATGGACTTTAAAACACATGTAGGCTGAAGATACAACCCTGTTTTCAATTTTCCTCATGGCATGACTGTTTTCATTATTTAAATTTCTGTTCAAATGGTATCTTCACAGGTATTTCCCTTTTAAAAATAGTATGTCTATTTCTCTACCCAGTTTTATTCTTATCTACCCTACAACCATCAAAGTGACATTATTTAATTAGTTTTTACTCAATATCTTCCCCAGCTAAATTGTTAGCTCAATTTAGACAGACTGTCTTTTTATAAACTGTAAGGTCAAGAGCCTTACAGATAGTAGATGCTCAATTAATGTTAGGCACTGGGTAGAGTATTGAATTAGTTGGAAAGCTACTCTGAAAAGAATACAGCCAGAAAGTTGATTTGATTTCAGGTCACAGTTACCTGGAATTCAAGAGAGTCTTTTGTTTTGTTGTTAGCTATCTATATAAGCTTTACACAATTACTTAGTTTCTCTGCCCTGGCTTTCTCATATTCAATAGAAGCATTTAGGTATAAGATTGTGTTTATACCTAAATTGTGTTTATAATAAAATATCTCTCTAAAATGAATAAGATACATAAAATCTAAAAGTCTGGGCCTGAATTCCAACTCCAGTTTTGCCACTTACTAAGGCCCGTTCTTGTAAATGTAAACTGAGAATGATTAAACTTACTCAGTCGTATTCCTAAAGCACATAACCTACAGCAAACGATCTTCTAAATGAGTTCAATATATAACTCTTTATGTTATTTTTTCTTTTAAGGTACTTTTTAGCTCTAAACAATTAGTAATTTACTTACATGATTGTAGTAATAATATAGTCATAAGGAAGATGGGCATTATCAAGCCAAGTCATTCTGGAAGCCTAAATCTCCTCTGTTTGGATCCTGGATGATACTCAAGATCCCACTGGCCAGGTTATAATCTCAAATAATGAAAATACCATACACAGGTCTATTTCCATATAATACTCATTACAACTTAAAATCAAACTTATTAGTGCTGTGCATCTCTGGAGGAAAGTAATCCAGAATCAGTCTGAGCATGGCTTTTAATGCTGACTCTTAACTCAGAATGACTAGAGAAAGACAACCTTGGATGATATTGGCTTGGAACACATGACTACTGAGCTGTCATTGTATTAGTGAGGTGCAGTGACAGGTGTATTGGAGCTATGAGCAGAATCAAATATATCCAGGACATTATGCAATAATAAAGCCATAAAATGATCTCCTCTGTGAATGTAATATTCACTTCTGCCTAAAATCAGAAAATATACACATGTGGATTTCAGCATACTGACAATGACATGACAGAAGTTGGTTAAGTTTGTGATAAAGCTGCCTCTAGCTCAACTCTAAATTTAGTCATCTCTGACTGCTAGATACTGCTGATGAAGCTCTCAACTTATTTTGCATAGGAATCTAAATATTATCTGAAGGAAACTTCTAAATAGATATTTAAATCAGTATTCACTAACGTGGAATAATCCCTGTTGTCATCAACTTGCAGATGCTTTAACACAATTAAAATTAATTCTAAGTTCATGTATGTTTTCTGCTAAGAAAGACCACATGCATACTTTTAACAATTCATAACACATTGAAATAAGAGAAAAAGTTGGGAAAAGCAATTAAGTTTAAGGAAGTTAACTTTGGTGATGGATTCTAAAGGAACAATGTGCAGTAATGTATTATTTTTTCTCCCACAGTGAAAGATTTTCTATTCTGCAAAAATGAGTTCAGTTAAATAGGCAGCTTTCCTTGATATCCACTAGCTGATAGTGTTATTAGTAAGTATTTTTATTCTGTTCACTTCTCAGCACATGGTTAATATTAGATGTGTCATATAACTTTCTTGGTTATAAAATTTGAGAAGTGATGCTTGTCACATCTGGATTAAATCTTTATGATTTAGGGAAGCATTCAATTGCTTTCTGTCACTAAAGTTTAGTTTTAATTTTACAGAAATTAGCATATATAAAATAATACATTATTTGCTCTTTTGACTGGCTTTTATCACTCTACTTATTTTAATATTCACCCTTTTGTTCAATGTCTCTCTAGGCAATTTTTTTTTTATTGTTGAGTAGTATTCCATTGTATTGATATGCCACCATCTGTTTACCTAATATATTAGTCTGGGATCTCTAGACTAATATATCTATCATCTATCTACCTCTTTATCTATCTACATATATATGTATTTATATTTACATATAGAATTTATTATAAAGATATAAAGGCTCCCATGATTATGAAAACTGACTAGTATCATAATCTGCTATCTGCAGACTGGAGGCCCGGGGAAGCCAGTGATACAGTTTCAGTACAAGTCTAAAGGCCTGAGAATGAGGGGAGCCAGTGAAATAAATCCCAAACTTCCAAGACCCAAGAATCAGGGGAGATGATGCTACAAGTCCCAACATGAGAGCAGGAGAAGACCAAAGTTCCAGCCCAAGCCATCATTCCTCTACCAAGCTGGGTAAAGGAATAGCAAATTCCTCCTTCCCTAACCCTTTTGCTGTATTCAGGTCTGCAAGGATTCCATAATGCCAGTCTACATTGAGCAGGGCGATCTGTTTTACTCACTCTATCAATTCAAATGCTAATTTCGACTGGAACAGTCTATGCAGATGCACCCAGAAATAACGTTTAGTCAAATTTCATTGTACCCTGTGATATGATGTTCAAGTTGACACGTAAAATTAATCATCACACTCATTCCACTGTAGATTGACATTAGGGTTATATCTAGTTTTGTCTATTAAAAATAAATCTTCTGCCAGGTGTGATGGCTCATACCCATAATACTAGCACTGTAGGAGGCTGAGGTGGGCAGATCACCTGAGGTCAGGAGTTCATGAACAGCCTAACCAACATGGAGAAACCCTATCTCCACTAAAAACAATACAAAATTAGCCTGGCATGGTGGCACATACCTGTAATCCCAGCTACTTGGGAGGCTGAGGCAGGAGAATTGCTTAAACCCACGAGGCAGAGGTTGCAGTGAGCTGAGATTGTGCCATTACACTATAGCCTGGGAAACAAGAGCAAAACTCCATCTCAAAAACAAAATATCTTGTATAAACATTGATTTACAAATCTTTGCCTGGACATGTACATTTATTCCTCTTGGAAAAAAATATTTAAAATGCCAATCTGTTTTCCAAAGTGCTTGTACCATTTTACATTGCAACCAATAGTGTATGAGAGACTCTGTTACTCCACATTCCCACATAAATCATGCCAGTAAGTATTTTATTTTTCCTCTCCCTAACTATATTAGTGATGTTGAGCATATCTTTGTGTGCTTATCTGTCATCCTCATATCTTCTTTGGTGAAGTATCTGATCAAATATTTTCCTTTTTATGTTGGTTGTTTGATTTCTTATTATTGAGTTTGGGAGTTCTGTATATGAGCTGGATTTTTAAAAAATACAACATATGATTGCAAATATTATATTCTAGTTTGTGGGACTTTTCAATCTTATTTTTTTGTTGTTGTTGTTGTTTTGTGATGGAGTTTGATTCTTGTCACCCAGGCTGCAGTGCAATGGTGCGATTTCAGTCACTGCAACCTCTGCCTCCCATGTTCAAGCCATTCGCCTGCCTCAGCCTCTCAAGTAGCTGGGATTACAGGTACCCACCACCATGCCCAGCTAATTTTTGTGTTTTTAGTAGAGATGGGGTTTCACCATGCTGGCCATGCTGGTCTCGAACTCGTGAGCTCAGGTGATCTGTCTGTCTCAGCCTCCCAAAGTGCTGGGATCTCAGGCGTGAGCCACTGTACCCAGCCCTTTTCAATCTTATAACAGTGATTTTGTAATTTTTGAATAATAACAGTTTATCTATTATTCTTTTATGGAACATATTTTGGTGGCATAGCTAAGGAATCTTTACCCAACCTATGCATGATTATTAATTTTATGTGGCAGTGTGTCTGGCTATGAGATGCCCACATTAAACACTATTTCTGTGTTTATATCTATGTGAAGGTGTTTCTGGATGAGATTAGAATTTGAATTGGTGGATGCAGTAAAGTAGGTTGCCCTTCCTATGTGGCTAGGTATCGTCTAATCCATTAAGAGCCTGGTATAAACCAGGCAGAGAGGAAAGAGGAATTTGCCCTACTTTTTCCTGTCTCACTGTTTGAGCTGAAACATCTCATCTCATTTTTTTCAGCTCTTGAACTGGGGATTTATAGCATTGCCTTCAATGGTTCTCAGCCATTTGGACTTGAATTGAATTATACTAACAGCTTTCCTGGGCTTCAAGCTTGCTGATCTCATGAGAATTCTCAGCTTCCACAATCATATGTGCCAATTTCTCCACAATCACTCACTCACACACTCACACACACACATGTTCACTGTGAGAAATTCTACTGATTCAAGAAATTCTACTGATTCAGTTTCTCTGGAGAATCCTGACTATACATTAAAGTAACAAAGATTCTTTAATTTTTTCCTACAAGTTTTACATACATCTATCATTTTTGTTTATAGTTCAAGGTATGTATCAAACTTGACTTTTGCATATGCACATCTAATTATTCTAGCATAATTTATTGAAAAGAATATCATTTCTCCAGTACTGTGTCTTTGAACAAGTATTAAAAATATGTCATCTTTATATGCGTCAGTCTATTGCTTGACTCTCCATTCCATTAATCTATTTGTTTATCTTTCTAAAGCTTTCACATGGTCTTGATTACTACAGCTTTATCATACATCTTGGAAAGATTAATACTGCAACTTTGATCTTATTTTCACAATTGATTTGCATCTTATAAACCTGTTGAATTTTCATTTGAATGTTAGAATATGCTTGTCAATTTCTACAAAAAAAAGCCTGCCAGAATCCTGACTAGAATGATATTAAATCTAAGCTCAAAATGAAATTGACATTCTAATAATACTGTGTTTTCCTGCATGTTAACCAATTATAGATCTCTATTTTTATTATTGTGGTATTGTTTGTTAGTGACGTTTAATTTTAAGACATTATTTATATTTTCTTTTTTTAAAATATATATTTTATTGCGTTTTAGGTTTTGGGGTACATGTGAAGAACATACAAGATTGTTGCATAGGGACATACATGACAATGTGATTTGCTGCCTTCCTCCCCATCCCCTATATCTGGCATTCTTTACTTTTAGAACATATGAAGTAAAGTTACACTGTCTTAAAGTAGTTTACCTCTAATTCTACCTACTGTATTACTTCTAGGATGCTGTCAGTGGATTATTTTCCTTAATTATGGGTCATATGTACCTGTTTCTTTAAATTCTTGGTAATTTTATATTGTATGTCAGACATTGCAAAATTTTTGTCATTGTGTGTTGGATTTTTTTTGATGCCTATAAACGTTCTAGGTATTTTTTTTGGTGGGAGAAGGGATTCAGTAAGTTACTTAGACATAGCTTGTTCCTTTCAGATCTTGATGCTATGACTGGTTAGACAGCTGCAGAGAAGTACCTAGGCAGCTGATTATCTCCCATTAATTAAGTATGGACTTTCTGAGGTTTTAACCTTCTACTTCATGAATTATGAGTTTTTTTCTGATCATACTAATAAGAACACACAGTTTCTGGACATATGTGTACTGGTCACAGTTATCCCTGATCCTTTTTTTACAGATTTTTACCCAGCCTTAGGCAGTTTTCTCACATGTATGTACAGATCAATATTCTGTTATTTGAGGGGGACTTCTGTGGATTTTTAGAATTTTATCTCTGTTCAGTTTTCTTTTTTTGTGGTACTCTGTGCTGTGAACTCTTGCTACCTAAGTCTCCTGGTAGTCTTAGCCCCATCTCCTCAACTCATGGAATCTGCCAGAATCCTCTTTGTTTTTTTTTTTTTTTTTTTTGATGTGAGCATACCTTTCTAAAATGTAAAAATGATCCTTTAATTTTTCCACTTAAAATCTATGTTTTATAGCTTGGCATAATTTATAGGAATTCTCATGATTAGATTCTTGCTGACTCCTCCAAACTTGTGTTGTTGTACTCTGACACACAGAGCAAACAACCAAAAAAAAAAAAAAACCCCATACACAAAACCCAACACACTGCTTACATAATAAAATCTCCCAGATGGATTTTTCTTTACATTTTAAAATATATTGTCACATTTACTAAAAGAATGCATGCAAAAAAAAGAAATTTGTCGTATTCCCTAACCAAACTTTCCCTAATGTTATATAGCCATTCTAAAATAATCAGTACCAGAGAACTAACAATGGCACATACTTCTATCTAAGCTACATACCTTATTCAGATTTTATTATGTTTTCCATTAATGTCCTTTTTAAAAAAAAATTATAGGATCCCACATTGCATTTAGTCATTGTTTCTTCTTAGTTTTCTCTTTTTTTTTTATTTTATTTTACTTTAAGTTCTAGGGTACACGTGTAGATCTTGCAGGATTGTACATAGTATACACATGCCATGGTGGTTTGCTGCCTCCATTCCTCCTGTCACCTACATTAGGTATTTCTCCTAATGTTATCCCTCCCCAATCTCCCCACCCCATGCAATCCCTCCCCTATCCCCCTACTCCCCAACAGACCCCAGTGTGTGATGTTCCCCTCCCTGTGTCCACGTGTTCTCATTGTTCAACACCTGCTTATGAGTGAGAACATGCGGTGTTTGATTTTCTGTTCTTGTGTCACTTTGCTGAGAATGATGGTTTCCAGATTCATCCATGTGTCTGCAAAGGACATGAACTCATACTTTTTCATGGTTGCATAATATTCCATGGTGTATATGTGCCATATTTTCTTTATCCAGTCTATCTTGAATGGGCATTTGGGTTGGTTCCAAGTCTTTGCTATTGTAAACAGTGCTGAAATGAACATATGTGTGCATGTGTCTTTACAATAGATCGATGTATAATCCTTTGGGTATATACCCAGTAATGAGATTGCTGGGTCAAATGGTATTTTTATTTCTAGATCCTTGAGGAATTGCCACATGGTCTTCCACAATGGTTGAACTAATTTACACTCCCACCAACAGTGTAAAAGGATTCCTATTTCTCCACATCCTCTCCAGCATCTGTTGTTCCCAGATTTTTTTAATGATCGCCATTCTAACTGGTGTGAGATGGTATCTCAATGTGATTTTGATTTGCATATCTCTAATGACTAGTGATGATGAGCATTTTTTCATGTTTGTTGGCCACATAAATGTCTTCTTTTGAAAAGTTTCTGTTCATAAGTTTTGCCCACTTTTTGATGGGGTTGTTTTTTTCTTGTATAATTGTTTTAGTTTTTTGTAGATTCTGGATATTAGCCCTTTGTCAGTTGGGTAGCTTTCAAAAATTTTTCCCATTCTGTTGGTAGCCAGTTCACTCTAATGATTGTTTCTTTTGCTGTGCAGAAGCTCTTAAGTTTAATTCGATCCTATTTGTCTATTTTGGCTTTTCTTGCCAAGGCTACAATAATCAAAACAGCATAGTACTGGTACCGAAACAGAGCTATAGACCAATGGAACAGAACGGAGGCCTCAGAAGTATCACCACACATCTACAACTATCTGATCTTTGACAGACCTGACAAAAACAAGCAATGCGGAAAGGATTCCCGGTTTAATAAACGGTATTGGGAAAACTGGCTAGCCATATGCGAAAAGCAGAATGTGGACCCCTTCCTTACACCTTATACAAAAATTAACTCCAGATGGATTAAGGATTTAAACATAAGACCTAACATGATAAAAAACCTTAGAAGAAAACCTAGACAATACCATTCAGGACATAGGCATAGGCAAGGACTTCATG
>CAUYLG010027635.1:0-54725 GCA_963573385.1 Cacajao melanocephalus | reverse complement strand
ACCCGTGTGGCTCCTCCGCTGGGAATCTCCCAGTCTGTGGGCAACAAAAATTCGTCTGAAAGTGCGGCGTCCACTCGCTCTCTGTGCTTTCACTGGGAGCTACAATCCTGAGCTGTTGTTAATCGGCCATCTTGGATCTCTCCTGCTTCATGACTTTTTCAGTTTCTGGTGGCAGTTGATAGTCTTTGGTGTTCCTTGGTCTATAGCTTCATAACCCAGTCTCTGCCTTCATGATTTTATTGCTGCTACTTCTTTGTGTGGTTTCTCCTTTGCATGCCTATCTCAAAATCCCTCTGCCTTTCATATATAAATATACATGTGATTGTATTTCATGTTCACCTGGATAATCTAACATAGGTTCTTTCTCTCAAGATCCTTAATCACACCTTCTGCCATATAAGGTGTGATTCACAGATTCTGGGAGTAAGATGTGGACATATCTTTTTGAAGGACAGCATTTAGTACTCTACATTCCACTCTTTGGACCTTCAAAAATTATGTTCATCCTATATGCAAAATATATCCCTCAAAGCCTTAAACTATTACAGCACCAGTTCTAAATCCAAAAATCTCATTTAAACATAATTGCTTAAAAAGTCCCAAATCTTACCATCTAAATCATGTAATTAAGGTATAGGTGAGACTAGGTATAGGTGAGACTCTAAGCGTGATCCATCTTGGGATGTTGTCTCCATTTGTGGACCTGTGACACTAGAAAATAAGTTGTTTCCAAAATACAGTAATGAGACAGACATAATATAACAGTTACAAAATATTCCCACAAAATATTCCCATTTCCAAAGGAAGAAAATGGAAAAAGTAAAGGGGCCATTGAGGGTGGACAATGGTGAGCTAAATGGTGACTCACTCAAAATATATCCATGTCCTTATTCCTCAACCTGTGAATATTACCTTGTATAATAAAGAAATTGATTAAGGATCTAGAGGGGAGGAGATGATCTGGATGGGACTTACATGCAATCACATGTATCCCTATAAGAGAAAAGCAGAGGGATTTTTTAGAGAAAGACACAGAGGAGAAGACACATAAAGAGGAGTAGGTGATGTGAACTGATGGGCAGAGATTGAATCGATGTGGACAGAAGTCAAGGAGTGGTGGAGCCACCAGAAGCTGGAAGAAGCAAGGAATAATTCTCCCCTAGAGACTTCAGTGATAGCACAGCCCTGCTGTCACATTGGTTTCAGATTGCTGGCCTCCACATCTATGAGAGAGTACACTTTTATTGTTTTAAACCACTGAGTTTGTCATAATGTGGACAAAGAAATATACAGCCAGAGGAACCTCATTCAGGAACTTTGAAAGTTTTCACAGCTCTGTTATCTTGCTCAAGATTGAATTACTTCTCCTTTATGTAAAACAAATAATTTTGACCAATACAATTTTCAGCATTAAAAATTTGACCTCAAAACATTTATAATTAACAGGAAACAACAGGAAAAGAACAAATGAAAAGTAGGTTTATGACCTGTGTTTTCTGCCATTGTCAGCGAAGGGGAGAATGTATTTTTTGAAAACTTAAACAGTCTCCTATTATTGAAGCTCCACTAGGCAACAAATTTTGGTTTCTTTTTTGTGTGGTTAGACAAATTGCAGGACAGAAGAAATTAACTCACATGTTGTATCAGGCAGAGCCTGGTGAGGAAAACAGACAACAGTAATTTTAACAGGTAATTTAATGTAAGGATATAAATAAGCAGGTATTGGAGAGAAAGGGAAACATTGAGGCAATACAGAGATAGTACCTGAAGGAAGCAGCTATGCCCCCCAGGGCTCAGGAACAAAGGAGACAGGTTGAGGTTACTAGAATTGAGAAGTTCAGAGTGGTAATCTTGAGAATATGGTCCTGTTATCTCTGAGATGACAAAAGATGATTGGTTTTGGATCATGGAAAAAATGGAAATGGGAATCAACTATTTCCGAAGCCAACTGCTGCTGCTGAGATGAAGTAACTGTGCCGATTGATGCCAAATGGTGACTCCCCCAAAATGTGACCATATCCTTATTCCTAGAACCTGTGAATATTACCTTGTATAATAAAGGAACTGAATACATTAAGGATCTGAACCTTGAGCAAACAGAAGTCAAGTCTTCTCTCTCTCCTCCAGCCTCTAGTCTCCCTGTAGCACCTTTTGGTGCCCATATCTAAGAAACTCAGCTGGCAGAGGTGAAATAGAGTCTGCAGAGTTCCAGCACCACCAGTGCAAAGTTGAGTGTAGAGGGGTGGGTTTGGAGCTAAGATTCTGTAGCTTAATAACAATCTCAGACATGGAAGCAATACATATGAAGGAAACTGATGAGGTAACTTGAAGTTATTTTTACTGTAAAGAATGGAGTCATGTTTTCTTTCCTAAGTTCAGAAGTGTTATTGAATTCACCTGGAGCAAGTAAAAGTCAGACTGCCCAGAAATTGATGTTGCTTATCTAGAGGAGAGTGGGCTGTCACTCTAAGTGCTCATGTGACTCTTTCGCCAGATCTCCTTGGACCTTTGTGATCTGTTGGTGTTGAATGAAGGTGGAGGGAGGGGTGTCATATAGTTGTAAGGATGTGGTGGTGACTGCATTAAAGGGCTGCTTTTGCATGGAAGAAACAAGCAGCTATGCTTAGTCTTGGGAATCACGTAGAAGCCAAGTGTCCCACTTAGTCATGAAAATGGATGCAATCTGAAAAAACGCTCCTGGCAAGCTATTTTACTGGAATGAGAGGGCAGTTAAATATTTTTCAGTTATTTGTTATCCTGAATGGGGGCTTCTTTTAGTAAAATGTTTGCAGCTGACACATCTGAGGATAAGTATTTTCCTGCCCACCCATGCTTCCCCTTAGCTTTGCACAAGGGTCTAGCATGCTGAGTCCTCAGTATATAGCTTCAGAACATTTTTCTGTGTTGATTGGGTATCTTGACCTGGACCATTTGCCTCTTCTCCCAAGTACATTTGATTAGGAAGGTGTTGGGCTACAGCACCACTAAAATTCCCTGGTGTCTCTCCAAGGAGGTAGAAGACTTAGGTGGAATCTTTGTCTTTTTTGGGACCTTTTTAAGGTGCCTGGGGAGCCTGCATTTTCACTACCTGCTGGATGTCCTGGAAGGTATGGATCTATGGCTATATATTACCTAGTTTTAGCATCATTTTCTTCAAAATTGCTCTCTGTCACCATTCAGTGCTATTCAGGCCACCTTCCCTTAGAATTTGTACTTACTGCCATGATTTCAGCTCCCTCTCTCTTTCCACATTTCACTTATACTGGCAGAAAGGACAGGGATATCCCTTTCAGCCCTTTGCCCCATTCACATACACTAGGGGACAGGTAATATAATGTAGCGGTTAAGCATTTGAGTTTGAAACGTAGTGCCAGATACATTAGACAGTTACTTAACTTTTTTGACCTTTAGTTTCCTCACTTTCAAAGAGAGATAATGGTAGTTTCTACCTCATGGAGTTTTGTATTAAATAAAATTAAAATGTGCAAAGGACTAGAACAGTGTCAGTTATATAACAAATGGTTAGTAAGTGTTAGCATTATTGTTAAATTCCAACTCTATAATGAGATTCTTGGATTATCTCTTCTATTTGATTTGGATTCAAGTTCACCTTTTAAGGGTGTCTGAAGACAACCATACTGGCTTCCTCTCCTGTAACAAAGGGCTTAAAAGATGAATAGATACTTCTATCATATAAAATCACACTTGGCTATGATTGAGTAGGAAGCATACTGCAGCAGGCAGAACTGCTGCTGTGGCTGCTGGCTTGATTCTGCTTGGGATTTTCCTTTGAAGACGTAAGAGAAGGCTCCATCTGCCTGTGAAGTCCTGCTGGGTCCCAGCTGCCAACTTCCAGCGGCAAGACCAGCCACAGAGATAGATGATGGGTTTCTTTTTCAGATAGCATGTAGGCTACCACTTAAAGTTCCCCAGAGGGCAGTGGCTAGTACCGTTTATATAATTCTCAAGCTTTAATTTGGAAAGACAGTTCTGGCTGTTTCTGGCTATGGTAGGTACACAGAGAGTCTCAGATTGGGGAGAGTTTACTGAAACATGTGGCTGACATTAGTTTTGGGTTTTGGAGGGAAGTAAAGAATAGAATTAGCACTGGGTAGATATCAACCAAAGTTAACCTTCTCCACTGGTCAAGAGACATTAAGGGCAAGAATTATTTAATTGGTTAAGGAACAGTTAAGCTGGTCCTGGCAGAACAGTTTAAGATGGCCTAAGGAGGGTCTTGAGGCTTTCTTTATTTCACCTGGTAGACAACCCAATTCCTACCTGAGGGCATAGATTGATTTTCCTTGGTAAAGGGAGCATCCCTTTTTAGTGCGGCCAAAAGGAAAAGTGTCAGTGTGACAATATTTGTTAAAGTACAAGTGTTTCTGGTCTACCCATAGCCATTGCACCTCTTCTAGCCCCAGTAAAGAGAAAAAGGGAATTCATTTGGTCTTTTTCAGCTTACCTTTTCTGACCCTTCCATCATATGAGAATCTGACCTTGCCATAAAACCCCACAAAAACCAGAAGTCAAGCAAGCCGGGCATCTAGAAAGGTGGGAAGGGGCAGGAACAAGAGTTGAGAGAGTGAGGCTCAGCATCAGCTGTGGCCAAGACAAGATTTGGAGAGGAGAGAAAAGAGGGATTTAAGATGTGCTGTGTATTATGAATTAAGGTCCCTTTGATGTTCTCAGACAGTGGTAAAGATTGGAGTTACGTAATCATTCATTCAAGCAGTCATTGGTGAGGGGACTGCTATCTTTGGAAAACTGCCATAGTTTCTATTTTTATTTTAATTACACATTTCCTCAGTGACGTGCTGTTTATGTAAGTCCATCTGTGGAAACTTTTTGTCAGTGATTTGTGTTTGGAGGGTATTGTTCTTGAGAGAGGATATCTCTATCTGCATATATAAATCTATATCTCATGAACAAAGATAAATTTATTTCAAATGTAAGTTTTTCAGAAATTCATGTGGGGGGTACCAGTAGCCCCCACATAAATACCGTCCTCATCCTGCTTAGGGTTCATCACCCTTCTCTGGGTCACTATGGCTACCACTCTTCCACACTTCCAGCACAGATGCCTATCTAGATGTCCAACCTAATGAACTTAATACTCAGTTCTCAGGAAAGGAGTGGGATGGAAGGGAAACAACAGGAATAAGAATAGAAGGAAGAAAGGCAGAGTCATACATTTTTTAATGTGTATTTGCTGAGAGTGTTTTTTGTTTTCTTCTTTCAAAAACTAGAAAAGATTGAGACTGGAGATGAGAATGGAGAGACAGAAGAGCACTCAGACTAGAAAGGAGGAAGTGGAGGGATAGAGGGTAATAAAGATCATCCCTGTAGAGAGCAGGGAAAAGAATAAAAAGGACCCATTGCCAAATCTTCGTCAATATGGGCCACATTCATGTATTAATCTCTGGACAGGTTTCTCTGAACAGATGGTAGAGAACTTGAACACCTTGTGTGAGATACAGGGATTTAGTGAAGTGGCTTTATCTCTTTACCTAGGTGGAATTGAACAAACTATTGCTTCTACATAGAAAATCCAACCATCTCTGTCATCTAATGCCTCTGCCTCAGACTCATTGCCGCATTGTAATAGTCAACCCTATACAATCACCCTTAACTCCCTTGACCCTCTTTCTTTTCATTTATACACTTGGTAAAAAAACAACCCTGGCTGAATCCAATTACGCACCCAACTCATTCTTGCATTCAAGTGTAAGGTTGTCTTGAGAAAACACACAAGTATGACGGTTGGTCTTATTTTAAATTTATGATCTTGAATGGGTTCTCAGTGCCGCCTAGTAATTCCTCCACATTTCCCTGTGTATTTGCTCTGTAATTCTTTCCTTTCTCATTTGATGCTGAGGCACTTGCCTTTGATACTTCAATAAGAACTGGATTTCATTCAGTTTGAGAACCAGGCTTACAGTGTTTTAACAGTGACATCAACTCATCTTGCGTTTGAAGGACAAGACAAGCACAGTACAAGTTGAAGTTCCTGGATGACATTGCTTGTTTGTAAATTTCTTGAGGGAAAGGGCCAAGATACTGTTGGACGTTTATTACATACCACTTAAATGCCGATTAATTGACTAAAAATTTTAGTCTGTCATGTTTGGGCAAATTCATGATTCCCTCTCAACTTCACCTTTTAGCTATAAATTATGTGTGGAATCCATTAGGTAAGAATTCAGGTAGCTTTTACGTGACCCTTTCATTATTATTTCCTATCAAACCTTAACTTTTCTTCCTTCTGAACTCCCCCTTATCCCTGAGTTTGAGACTGGGACACATAATTCTCCTCAGTGTGAAGCATTATTGTTAGTAATAGGATTTATAACCTTACATTTGAGCTTCAGTTTGTGGAGAAGAAAGAACTGAGGGCTGGAAGTGCCAGAGTTTTGAATGGGTCTTAATTATTCTTGCGTTTGATTGTTTAGTGTTTGGAGCAAATGATACGCTTTGTAGAGAATCCTCATCTCGTTCTGGATTAAATGATCTGCTATAAAGGGCTTCTGGCTCCACTCATGAGCCAGGTATGGGTTTTTCTGGGTTAAATGTTGATAAAATGGCATTTAGTTCTTTTTCTTTTCTATTATTCACTGTTTATTACCAGGTACAATATGCCAGGCATTGTGCTAGGTACTATCAAACTGAATCAAATATACACAATCTGTAATTATTCTTTAGGTTACCAAGTACAGAAAAGTCTTGCCCTTTGCTGGTCTAACTCTTTTAATAGCAATTGTGCGTAAAGTTTATTTACAACTATTAATTTCCAATTCTGCTCAGAGTAGATGGTATCTGCTGATAACTATGCCAACTCTCTCTTTAAAGAGAGATACTTAAAGTGCTCAAGCTCTAAGCAGTAAAACAAAATATAAAGGAAAAGCTGAATCATGCCACTGGTAAACACTGTTGAATTTACTTCACCAAAGAAACTACTTGAGGTGTGGGGGTTCATCCAGTAGGTCTGGAATTAGCCTGAGGTGTCCTGCTGAAATAAGAAATGTACATGTGTTGCACTGGCTCCTGGACGTGGCATGAAGCATGCTGATGAAGAGTGTTAATTTGCAAATGTGGTCCATAGAGTTTTGGAGTGGTATCAACCTGTCAGCACTGTTGATAACAGTGAGACTCATAATTGGCACCTAGTCTCAGTGAGACCCAAGGAGGCCTCTGCTGTTGATGCTGATTACGTAGTAGGACTATGCCTATGTGAACAGCAAAGTAAAAAAGCAAAAAACCTCATTGGAGATGCCATTTTAGGCTCTCTGGTTCCACTCAGGAACCATGCATGGGTGGCTCCTAATGCAAGAGAGGCAGTCTTCATCTGACATACATAGTCTTTCTTGCTGTCATTGCTATGTTATATCCTTTTCCTGCAAAAAATACCCTGTAAACTTGTAAGCATTGTCATGCTGGATTCTGTGAGTTTCCCTGAGCCATCAAACCTTGTTTAACAGCCACTATTAGAGCACGACTATTGGCATTTTCTTTTGTATCCTTCCACAATGCAATATATGTATACAGTTTTTGAAATTTCACAAAGTAAAATTATACTACTCATGTTTGATTATTTATTATTTGCTTTTTAAAAAAATGTATTACTTTTAATTTTAAACCAAGTTAAATGAAACAACAAAAATCCAAATATCTTGGGTAAATTGAAAAATCTTACAATTCAGGTAAAAATATTTTTATAAGAGTTCAAAATTTAAAACAAAGCAGTTAAATATTGTTTGTGTCAATTATCTGGATGCCTCTAATGAAAAAGTGCACCCAGAATATTTTAGATACTCTTGTTTAAATTTTTTTGAAGAATTCCTCCTAACTCAAAGCCGACTGTTAATGTTTATGGAATGAGAATTGCTTAAATTCTTTGCTAACTGGGTTCTCTTGACGTAAAGGAAAAAGTAATAGTCATATTAGGGCCGTTTGAGTCTCTTGTGTAATGTAATTCTTGTGTCTCCCCATTTTTCCTTCATGTTTATAATTCTTAGACTTTCCTTTCAAAAGTAGTGTATTCTGATATTCTCCAAGATTATATTTGGTTTTATCATTTAAGGCTTTTCTTTGGTGAGGATCTGAGCACTTGCCCATCTGTTTTGTTCTTAGCAGACTTCATGTATGGCTGTGTAGTTGGCTCCATTCACAACTCTCCATTAAATTAAATACCTTTAAATTATTGTTTTCTTTGTTCAAGAGCCATGGGCATTGGTCTCTTGGCAATCGAGGCTGAGAGTAAAGTAGGACAATTCTAGCCCTGAGGGAACATGAAGGATTTGGACAGAACAATAGACAAGCTGTAGATCAGGAAACTGAAAATCATTTTTCCATGGGATATAAGTAGATGGGACATAAGTAAACATGTTCTAGCTTCCATTACTTATGGTGGTTTGCTGGTGGAGTAGATACTTATCTAGTTAAGATTTCTTAATTATTTCAGTGCATCCATAATTCACAGTAAAAACATATTAAATCTGTCTGCTAATATTTTCAAGTCTCTTGCATAGTGTTACTTTGGACTTAACAAACAAGGTATTTTCTAATGGATACCTTTTAAGAATCAAATTTGTGGAGAGTAAAGGAACATGAAGGAGGGGTGTGTGTGTTTGTGTATGTGTGTGTGTGTATTCTTCTCCCAAGATGTGTATTCTGGCTCACATACCTGCTATTGTCAATGAAAGCAGGTCCTATCAATTTTTCCCATCAGTTTTTAATATTTATAATTTTGCACAGGATTAGCTTTTGGATTTTGATGTTGGAATGTATTCATGGCTTAGTTGGCATTCTAAAGAACTTCTGTCCTAAGGATCAAGGAGATGGTCTCTTCTTATATGTATAATAATATCTCTTACCTTTAACAATCCTTTTAAAATGTCTCTCTGATATGTCATCTGGGCGACTTGATAGTGTCTATTGTACTGTCATATGCATGAACATTCATTCACGAAAAGAGCCAGTCTGACAAAGCATGAAGTCAAGAACCCCTAAAGAGCTTCACAATACAGTTAGAAATTGAAAGGGCAGTGAAGGTCTTAGGGCAAATTTGGGAGTCATTCGGCATTCATCAATATGATCCAGTGAAGAATATCAAAGACTACCTGATGGAAAAAATGATGGTTTTGTTCTGTTGAGTTCTTGTTCAACTATAACTGCACTGAACTTCCACTAGAACATCTACCATCACAGTTACCTCTTACTCTGCTCAGGAGACAGTTTGTGAAATACAAGTGAGGGGAAGTTTTGGTCCCTTCTTTAGCTAATGTCACTCCAAATTCTTTAAGGAAGAATAAACTGCTGAGAAATAGAAGAGCTGAAAACAGAAAGGAAACGAAGATCATGCATACTTAGGCAACTAGAAAATGCCTAAACCATCCTGTAAAATCGTATTTTTCCTTTAGGTCAAGAGACCCCAGTTAGCAAAACATTTAAGCAATTCTCATTCCATAAACATTAACATCTGGCTTTGAATTAGGAGAAATTCTTCAAAAAATTTAAATGAGAATATCTAAAATCAAGAGAACTCTTAAAGGATATGAAAAACTGACAGAATAAATCAACTTTACTTTCATCCATCTGTGTAGTAACACATTGCATAAGGGTAAGACAAATAGAAAAGTCATAATTCAGAAATTTATTAAGACATCTTAGTGTAGTGCATTCATGTTTAATGTTTGCCTTTTCCTCTATCACAGTACAGAACAAGTTAAGACTGATAGAGACTGGAACCCTGATTTGAAGTGTATAACATAAAATTTAAGTATCCTCAGGGAAGATCACCACCTCCCCAACACTCACATGCATTTAGTATTTAGCTGTGTTCACCAATATCAAGGATACTAAACAAAAACCAAAAGCAACCCAGAAACAGTACAAAACATTTCATTTGTGAATGACTGATACTTAAGGTCTCCTGTTTTCCAGTTAGTGTTATTAGAGTAATAGAAATTAACATTGTTAGTGCCTATCATACGTCAGGCACTATGCTTTGTATTTAACGTTTTTCTTATTTAATCTTTTTAATGGCCCTATAAATCAGTTATTATCCTTATTTTACTCTGATGGGAAAGTGAACATATTGAGAATCTAATTGTTTGTTACCAAAAGCAACTAAATTCTACCACACTACTTCACCCCCATCCTTCTCTTCTTTCTTAACAACTGAAGATGTACTTTGATCATAAAATGATGTTCAGAGGCAGGCAATTGCTGATATTAGTTCAGCAGTGGAAGAATTCAGGGCTAATTTCTTTGCAGATCTCTTGGCCTTTTTTTTTTTTTTGTGGTCACAATATGGCCATTGCTGTTCTAGCTACAGCTTCCTGAATCCAAGGGAGAACGAAAAGGAGAGGGAAAGGTTGCATGTGCCACTTTTAATCCCTTTCTGTAAGGAAAGAAAACATTGCTCATAAATACTTCCAGTAGATTTCTGTTTAATTAAAATCCTTTTTAAATAATAAAGTATAGCAGTATTGAATGGTATACAAAAATGAATGTACAATTCAATGTCTATCACAAAATTAACACCCAGGTCAAGAAAAAGAATATGTTGGCATTCCAGAAACTCCTCACTTTGTCTCCTTCTAATCACAGCTTTTGCTAGATGTTGCTGGAAAATTGTCTAGTTATTCTCTAAAATGGTGGTTCTATTGTACTTTTACTATAGCACTTGTTTTGGGACAACCCTGCCAAGATACATATTATCGAAATTTTGTTTTTGCCATTCTGGTGAATATGGAATGTTACATGTATGTTCTTTCACTGATTACTGTTGCTGTTGAGCATCTTTTTATGTGCTTATATGCCATGTGGGTTCTTCTCTGTAATTCACCTCTTCTTAACCTTTACTATTTTTGTTTTTAAAAAAACTTACTGCTTTTTAACTATTCTTTTTATATCATGGATACCAAGCTTTTAAACGTTGCAAATACTAAGGATATGGCTTATTATTAAACTTTATGGTGTATAGTGATAGGTGAACATATGTAATTTTGATAGAGTCAAATTTATCACCTTCATTTTTTATATTCTTTGGTTGGCTTGTTAAGAAGATATTATTTTCATATCATACAGAAATCTTTCCCTAACACCTTATCATTTTTTTTACAACATGTTAAACATTTAAAAAATTCTAATTAGGTTTTTACTCATTTGGAATTTATTTTGTTTATGAGTTTGGAATTTTTAAGTGTCTAATTGGAGTTTATCCTGATTATAGTAATGTTTTTTTTTTTGTTGTTGTTGTTGCTTTTTGGTTTTATCACCCAATTGTATATCCTTAATACTGCAGATGAGTCTTGTCTGTTCTTATAAAAAATATGTTTTCTTTTAATCTAAAAGTTTATCTTCCATTTTATAATTTTTTTCTTCAATTTTTCTGTTAATGAATCAGGAGTGTTGGACCTGTAGTTTCTCACAGACTGGATTTTTAAAATTGTGAACTCATATAAGTGCTCAACATATTTTTTTGTCCTCTGAATTTCCCACAAGTTGGTGTCTGGTTGTAAAGCCTGAATCAGACGTAGGTCTGATTGCTTTGGCACAACTGTATGTAGTATGTCCTGTTCTTTCATCAGGAGGCAAATAATGTCTGGTTCTGTTTTTGAAATACAGTATAAGAAGTTATTGATGCTCAAAGCTTAGACATATTAATTTATTGCAGTGTGAAAATGACATTTTATTATGTCTTTTTTACTTATCGTTAAAATACTCATAGGATGTTTACCCTCATCTACTATTTAGTTACCCAGGTTTATAGTCACATAAGATAGACAGGCTGTGTTTTATTCTTTCCCTTTATTTTGTTTTCAAGATAACAAATTGATTTTCTGTTATTTTTCAAAGATCAATTATTTTATATTTTAATATAATGAACTTTTACATTTAGGCATATTTGACAGATTTAAATTCATTTTAGTTGTTAGTCTTAAAGTTCAAATTGTCTCATTTTTGGACAGCAGAAACTTCCTAACATGAGCTCTGACTGCTTTGACATGACCCTATTAGTGTCTGGTAGTTTTTTCACTATTTGGTATGCTAAAAGTCTTAGACATATATCTTTTACATTTTCTGATCTAAGAATGCCCGAATTCATTTAGTCGGAAATGGTATTTCAAGCTCACAGTCTAGGTTTAAAGGATGCTTTTTGCACTTAAATTGGCCATTGTTTCCAGGTCTCCTTGCTGATAGAATTAGGAGTATATTAATAGATAATATTTTAAAGATGAAATACTTATGAGTTCTTATTGACACTTCCAAATCGAAATCAGAACTACAGGATTATTTGACTGCTTCTACACCTGTATCTACTCTCTTCTACACTGAGAGTCCTGGTTCTCCAGGACTCATGGAGGATAATACGATTCAAATTTAACTTAATCCACAGCACTCATACAACAGTCTTAAAATAGCAATGCTATACTACCAATATAATTACCACTAATTTAAAAATATGCTTCTCTGTTCTTTCTCCACATTTTCTTCAACCAAAAATCATTATTTTCTTTATAGTTGCAGGTATAAACAGAAACTGACATGACAAAATCAGATCAGTGAAGTTTATAGACACCTTGAATGGACCCCTTTCAAAACTCTGAGAGAGCCCTAACAATGTCTTTGTATGATCATACAGCTTTCGTAAAATTTGTAATAAGGATATTGTACCTGCAAAGAGATGTCTATTTTCTTTTCAACTTGCTCTGTCCCATATATACATATATACATACACATATATAAAATCTTTGAGTACATAGTAGGTGTATATATTTGTGTGGTACATGAAATATTTTCATACAGGCATGGAACGTGAAACAAGCACATCATGGAGAATGGGGCATCCATCCCCTCAAGCATTTATCCTTTGTGTTATCAGCAATCTAATTACACTCTTTTAGTTATTTTAAAATGTACAGTTCATCTATTATTGACTATAGTAACCTGAAGTGGGATCACATAGTATGTCATTCATTCTTTCTAAATATTTTTTTAACCCATTATCCTTCCCCATCTCCCCTATGGCCCCCTATTGCCCTTCCCAGACTCTGATAATCATCCTTCTACTCTATGTCCATGAGTTCAATTGTATGATTTTTAGATCCCACAAATAAGTGACAACATGTAATGTTTATCTTTCTATTCTTTGCCGATTTCACTTAACATAATCATCTCCAGTTCTATCCATGTTGTTGCAAACGACAGGCTCTCATTCTTTTTTTATGGCAGAATAGTACTCCATCATGTTTATGTGCCCACATTTTCTTTATCCATTAAGCTGTTGATGGACACTTAACGTTGCTTCCAAATCTTAGCTGTTGTAAACAAAGCTGCAACAAACATAAGAGGGCAGATAGCTCTTCAATATACTGATTTCCTTTCTTTGGGGTATATACCCAGTAGTGAGGTTGCTGGATCATATGGTAGCTCTATTTTTAGTTTTTTTGAAGAGTCTCCAAATGTTCTCCATAATGGTTACACTGACTTACATCCTTACCAGGACTGTACAAGGGTTTCCTTTTCTCTGCATCTTTGCCAGCACTTGTTATTGCCTCTCTTTTGGATGTAAGCCATTTTAACTGGGGTGAGATGATTGTAGTTTTGATTTGCATTTCTCTGATGACCAATAATGTTGAGTAGCTTTTTATGTCTGTTTTCCATTTGTAAGTCTTCTTTTGAGAAATGCTTCTTTTGCCCATTTTTTGATCAGATTATTAGATTGTTTTCCTGTAGAGATGTTTGAGTTCATTATATATTCTGGTTATTAATCCCTTGTCAGATAGGTAATTCAATGATATTTTCTCCCATTCTGTGGGTTGTCTCTTTACTTTCTTGATTGTATTCTCTGCTGTGCAGAAGCTTTTAAATTTGACGTGATCTCATTTCTCCAATTTTGTTTTAATTGCCTGTGCTTATCGGGGTATTGCTCAAGAAATTTTTGCCCAGACCAAAGTCCTGGAGATTTCCAAAATTTTTTCTTGTAGTAGTTTCATAGTTTGAGGTCTTAGATTTAAGTCTTTTTGATTTGATTTTGGTGTATGGCTAGAGGTAGGGGTCTAGTTTTGTTTTTCTACGTATAGATATACAGTTTTCCTAGCATCATGTATTGACAAGACTCTCTTTTCCCTAGTGTATACTCTTGGCACCTTTGTCAAAAATGAATTCACTGTAGGTATGTGAATTTATTTATGGGTGCTCCATTCTGTCCATTGGTCTATGTGTCTGTTTTTATGCTAGTACCATGCCACTTTGGTTACTATAGCTCTGTAGTATAATTTGAAATCGGGAAAGTGATTCCTCTGGTGGTGTTCTTTTTGCTCAGAATGCTTTGGGTATTCTGGGTCTTTTATGGTTCCATGTAAATTTTAGAATTGTTTTTTGTATTTCTGTGGAGAATTTTGTTGGTATTTTGATAGGGATTACATTGAATTTGTAGATTGCTTTGGGTAGTATGGACATTTTAACAATATTAGTTATTCTGATCCATGAATATGGAATATTTTTCATTTTTTTGATGTTTTCTTCCGTTTCCTTTATCAGTGTTTTATAATTTTTATTGTAGAGATTTTTTACTTCTTTGGTTAAATTAAGTCCTAGATATATAACTTTATTTGTAGCTATTGTAAATGGAATTACTTTTTAAATTTTGTTGTCAGATTGCTCACTCTTGGCATATAGAAATGCTACTGATTTTAGTATGTTGATTTTATATCCTACAACTTTACTGAATTTATCAGTATTAAATTTTTTTTGTGTGTGTGAAGTCTAGGTTTTTCATAATATAACATCATGTTATCTGCAGACAAGGATAATTTGACTTCTTCCATTCCAATTTGAATGTGCTTTATTTCTTGTCTGCTCTTTATTTATTTCTAGCTAAGACTTCCAGTACTGTGTTGAATAACAGTGGTGAAAGTGGGCATCCTTGTCATGTTCAAGATCTTAGGGGAAAAGCTTTCAGTTTTTCCCTATTCAGTATGATACTAGCTGTGAGTCTATTGTATATGGCTTTTATTATGTTATATTCTTTTTATATCCACTTTTTAAAGTTTATTTCTTATCATTAAAGGGTGTCAAATTTTATCAAATGCTTTTTCAGCATCAGTTGAAATGATCATATAATTTTTTTCTTTTATTCTGTTGATATGACGTATCACATTGATTAATTTGTGTATGTTGGACCATCCTTGCATCTCAGGGATAAATGCCACTTGGTCACAATGAATGATCTTTTAATGTACTGTTGAATTCGCTTTGTTAGTATTTTATTCAAGATTTTTTCATCAATATTCATCAGAGATATTGGTCTGTATTTTTTTTTTTTTTTGATGTGTCTTTGTCTGGTTTAGTATCAGAGTAATACTGGCCTCAAAGGATGAATTTTCTCTTTATTTTTTGGAATAATTTGAGTAGGATTGGTATTAGTTCCTCTTTACATGTTTGGTAGAATTCAGCAGTGACACCATCAGGTCCTGGGCTTTTCTTTTTCTTTTGTTATGATTTCAATCTTGTTACTTGGTCTATTCAGTTATTGGTCTATTCAGGTTTCAGATTTCTTTTTGGTTCAATCTTGGTAGGTTTTATGTGTCTAGGAATTTGTTCATTTCTTCTAAGTTTTGCAATTTATTGGCATATGAATTTCTGCAGTATTGGTTGTAATGTTTCCCTTTTAATTTCTGATTTTATTTATTTCAATCTTCTCTCTTTTTTTCATAGTCTTGCTAAATGTTTGTCAAATTTGTTTACCTTTTCAAAAAAAAACCACTTTTGTTTCATTGATCTTTTGTATTTTCTTCATGTCAAATTGATTTCAGTGTTATCTTTATTATTTTCTTCTACAAATTTTCAGTTTGGTTTTCTCTTGCTTTGCTAGTTCTTTAAGAGGCATCATTAGATTGTTTAAGGTTTTATTCTTTTTTGATGCAGTCATAGCTATAAAGTTTTCTCTCAGTATTGTTTTTGCTGTATCCCATAGGTTTTGGTATATTGTGTTTCCATTATCATTTGTTTCAAGAATTTTTTCAGTTTCCCTTTTAATTTCTCTATTACCCACTCACTGGTTATTCAAAGGCATATTGTTCAATTTCCATGTATTTGTAGTTTTCAAAATTTCTCCTGTTACTATTAGTTCATTTCATTGTGGACAGAAAATGCTTGATATTATTTCAGATTTTTTGAATGTTTTAAGATTTGTTTTGTGACCTAACATATGGTCTATCCTTGAGAATAATTCATGTGTTGAGGAAAGGAATGTGTATTCTGCAGCTGTTGGATAAAATGTTCTGTAAATATTTATTAGATCCGTTGGTCTATGGTGCAGATTAATTCCAATGTTTCTTGATTAACTTTCTGTCTGGAAGACATGCTCAATGCTGAAAGTGGAGTGTTAGAGTGTCCAGCTATTATTGTATTTAGGCCTCTTTAGCTCTAATAATATTTTCTTTATATATCTGGGTGCTCCAGTGTTGGGTGCATAGATATTTAAAATTGTTATATCCTCTTGCTGAATTGACTCCTTTTTCATGATATAGTGACCTTCTTTATCTTTTCTTATAGTTTTTGTCTTGAAATCTATTTTGTCTTATATAAGTAAAGCCACTCTTGCTTTTTTGGTTTCCATTGGCATGGAATATGTTTTTCATCTCTTTATTTTCAGTCTATGTGTATCTTTATATGTAAATTTTGTTTCTTGTGGGAAACAGATCATTGGGTCTTGTTTTTTTTTATCCATTCAACCAGTCTAGGTCTTTTGATTACAGACTTTAGTCCATTTACATTCTATGTTGTTATTGATAAGGACTTACTCCTGCCATTTTGTTATTTGTTTTGGGGTTTCCTTGTGGTCTTCTCTTTCCGTCTTTCTTTAGTAAAGGCAATTTTTTTCTGGTGACATGATTTAGTTTCTTGCTTTTTATTTTTTGTGACTCATTGTATGTTTTCTGGTTTGAGGTGAGTTACCATGAGGCTTGGTTATTTTATAACCCATAATTTTAACCTAATAAAAACTTAACACTGTTTGCATAAACAAACAAGCTAAGAGAAAACTAATAAAGACTCTATGCCTTAACGTCATCCATGCACTTTTATACTTTTTGTTGTTTCTATTTATATTTTATTCTACTGTCTATTTCTGAGCTGTGCGCCTGGGGTTAGGGGAAACATGATGCCTACATTCTCTTAGCCACCCCTGGTAGTATCTCAGTAGGTTGCCTGTTACTGCCCAAGTCCTTTGTCTTTGGGACCATTTTAGTGCAAGGACCCACCTAAGAGTTGCAGTCCTTGTGGCCTAGACTAACTTTCAACTTTACTGAGAGACCCAGGGCACTTTGGCTCTTGGTGGTGAGACTTGTAGGAACTCAAGTTCACACAGCTGGTGTCGGTGATTCCTCTCTGGCTAAGGCTGGTTGAAATGCCCCCTCTGTGGGTAGGCATCAACTGAGTTTGGTCTAGTTTCTCTTGTTGCTCTAACAGGTCAGTGCTGAGTTCAATGCCTTGGAATTGCTGTATTATCCCTCCTCCAGTGCCCAGAGATGCTCTGTATACCATGCCCCTGCTGCTAAGGTGTGGTATGAGGGAAGGAAGCATCAGCAATTCAAGATAGTTTTTTTCTGTCTCTTCAGTGCCTTTCTCAACAATACATAGTTAAAACCAGGTACTATGAGGCCTCACCTTACTTTTGTTTCTTATAAAGGGGTTCCTCCCTCCCCCCCCGCCCCCGTATAGATAGCTGTTAAATTGGCATCATTATGGCAGGGGGTGGTGGGGGATATGATGGGTGGAGACTTTTATTCCACCATCTTGCTCTGCGTCTCTGTCTTCCACATTTTTAATAGCTGTACTACATCTATACGTATAGTGTACACATAGCCATTTCATGCTGTATTCTCTCCCGTTTGACCCCCATTTAACCCTAGTTATATAAGTAATCATAAGTTTAATGCTCACCACCAGCTTCTATGTTGATGTCTCTCTACACATTTCGGTTGTCTGAAGCTTTTTGTTTAGTAGATTTCTCAGGAATGACTCATGAGACAAATAAAGTTCTTGCATCCTGATAAGAGATTGTGTCCTTTATCCTGCAAAGTCAATTTTGAAGGCTATAAAATCCTTGGCTCTCATATTCTTTCCTTGAGCATCTTCAATTGTTTTCCATTTCCTCCCATCATAAGGCATCACTGTCTTAAAGTCTAACCTAATTTTTTTCTTTTAAAAGTCATGTGTCCAAAGGAGGTTTTCTCTTTTTCTTTGAATTTCAGTGATATTACTAGATTATGTCTTTGTGTTAGCCATTGTAGGTCAGTAATTTCACATTTGTTGTATGCTGTGTTATAAATAATTTCAAATTTTTCTTTAAATTTTCTTGAGTTATAGATTTTAGTGTTTTTTCCTCTTTGCGTTGATTTTCTGCTTTAGAGATTCTTATCTGTATGTAGTATTTTCGTTGCCTGTTGTCAGTATTTGTCATTTTCTTTTGAATTACTTTTCATCTCTTCTTTTATTTCTCTTGAATTTATAAAAATTTCCTCCTTTCCTTCTATTTCTCTCAGGGCATTATCTGTTGTATTTATACAGTCTTGTGTTCTTTATAGTTTCGTCTCCATTGCTGACATTTAATTTTTTTCGTTATATATATTGTGAATACTGTTACCTCATTTATAAATTATTGTAATTATAATCTGTGTTGCCTGTTATATCTTAATTTATTAATACCTTTATTTTATCCTGAATAGAAGCTTACTGATTACAGCTTTGATTTGTTCAATGGGTGTCTTTTTCTGGTCTCTCTTTTCATTGTTTGTTGAAATTTTATTTTCCTTTGATTCTTTTTTATGTTACAAAACTTTATGTGGGATTTGACCTTGATGCTTATCAGTTAATTGCTATAGAAAACTAGTTTTCATGAACTTTGATAGGAAACATGGTAGAAGATAAATTGTTTTTTGAGTGCTGGTTTTCTGTTGATAAGTATGTTCATAGTCACAATAACACACTTATTGTGAGATTTCTTGATGTTTTAAAAGTTTAGGCATTATCTCTACCTATGAAGATGAAGATTTAGCATTCTTACATCACCCCAACTCTTACCATGTACAGGATCCTACTTGTTACCCATTTTTATCTCTGCAGTTATAATTTTGGTAATATCAGCATTCAGTATTTATATTATAATTATAAAAACCTTATTCGAAGCTGTACTAATCAGGGTTCTTCAGAAAAATGGGACTAATAAGATGTAGATATATAGATAAAAATTTATTATAAAGAATTGGCTTAAAGAATAAGCAGATTCCATAATTAGTGATTGTGGAGTCTGGCAAGTCCAAAATTTGCAGTGTGGGCCACCAGTCAGGAGACCCAGGAGAGCAGATAATTCAGTTTCAGTGAGAAGATCAGAAACCTGGAGACCCAGGAGAGCCATTGGTGCACATGGAGTCTGAAGACAGCTGCAGGAGAATTTCCCCTTGCTCAGGGAGGCTGGGTTTTTTGTTCTATTCAGGTCTTCAGTTGACTGGATGAGGCCAAACCACATTAGGGAGGGCAATGTGCTTTACTCAAGGTTCAAATACATACACACACACATATGCACACACACACACAAATACAGACACACACACACACACACACACATGCATACCTCAGATGTTGTGTGTTTGGTTCCAGACCACTGCAATGAAAGGAATATCGCAATAAAATGAGTCATACAAATTTTTTGGTTCCCTAGAACATGTAAAAGTTATTTTTATACTATACTGTAGTCTATTAAGTGTACAATACCATGATGTCTAAAAATCAATATATATACCTTAATTAAAAATACTTTATTGCTAAAAATGCTAACAATCATCTGAGCCTTCAGTGAGTTGTAAGCTTTTTGCTGGTGGGGTGGTCTTGTCTCCATGTTGTTGGCTGCTGACTGATAAGGGTGATGGTGGCTGAGAGTTGGAGTGGAAGTGGCAGTTTCTTAAAATAAGGCAATAATGAAGTTTGCTGCTTGAACTGACTCTTCCTTTTATGAACGATTTCTCTGGAGCATGTGATGCTGTTTGATAGCATTTTACTCACACTGAAATTTCTTTCAAAATTGAAATCAATCCTCTCAAACCATACCACTGCTTTATCAATGAAATTTATGTAATACTCTAAGTAAGTTGCGTTCATTTTAGCAATGTTCACTGCATTTTCATCAGTGGTTGATTCAATCTCAATAAAAAAACACTTTCCTTGCTCATCCACAAGAAGCAACTCCTCATCCATTCAAGTTTGTTCGTGAGAGTGCAGCAATTCAGTCACATCTACAGGTTCCACTTGTAACTCTAGTTCTCTTGTTATTTCTACCACATCTGCAGTTACTTCCTCCACTGAAGTCTTGAACTCCTCAAGTCATCTATGAGGATTAGAATCAACTTCCAAACTCCTGCTAATGTTGATATTTTGACCTCTTCCCACAAATCATGGATGTCCTTAATGGCATCTAGAATGGTGAATCCTTTCCAGAGAAATTTCAATGCCCAGATCCATCAGAAGAATCACAATCCATGGCATCTATAGCATTATGAAATGTGTTTCCTAAATAAGACTTCTACCTAGAAATGACTTCTTGATTCATGAGCTGCAGAGCATGAAAACAACATTAATCTCCTTGTATATCTTTGTCAGAGCTCTTGGGTGACCAGCTGCATTGTCAATGAGCAGTAATATTTTGAAAGGATATACATCTATATAAAATATTATTTTGAAAGGAGATATATAATTTTTATTTTTTCTGAGCAGTAGTTCTCAACAGTGGGCTTAAAATATTCAGTCAACCATTCTATTAACAGATGTGCTGTCATCTGAGCCTTGTTGGTCCATTTATGGAGCACAGGCTAACTCAATTTAGTGTAATTCCTAAGAGCCCTAGGACTTTCAGAATGGTAAATGAGCATTGGCTTCAACTTAGTCACCAGATGCATTAACTTCATCATAGGAGAGTCAGTCTGTCATTTGAAACCAGGCAACTTCTGTAGCTAAGAAAGTCCTAGATGGCCTCTCATTCCAATAGAAGGCTGCTTCATCTACTTTGAAAATCTGTCGTGTAGGGTAGCCACCTTCATCATTGATCTTAGCTAGATCTTCTGAATAACTTGCTGCAACTTCTACATCAGCTGCTTCACTTCGTATTTTTATGATACAGAGATGGCTTCTATTTCTAAATCTTAGGAACCAACCTCTGATACTTTCACACTTTTCTTCTGCAGCTTCCTCACTTCTTTCAGCCTCCAAAGAATTGAAGAGTAGTAGGTCCTTGCTCTGTATTAGGCTTTGCCTTAAGGAAATGTGACTGGTTTAATCTTCTATCTAGATCACCATAACTTTTTTTTTGTATCAGCAATAAGACTGTTTCACTTTCTTATCATTGTGTGTTCACAGAGTAGCACTTTTAATTTTTTATTTTTTTTTGAGATGGAATCTCACTCTGTTGCCCAGGCTGGAGTGCATGGCCTGATCTCAGCTCACTGCAACCTCTGCTTCCTGGGTGCAAGCTATTCTCCTGCCTTAGCCTCCTAACTAACTGCGATTACAGGCATGTGCCACTATGCCAGCTAATTTTAGAAGAGATGTGTTTTCACCATGTTGGCCAGGCTGGTCTCCAACTCCTGACCTCAAGTGATCCACCTGCCTTAGACTCCTAAAGTGCTGGCATGACAGGCATGTGTCATGGTTCCTGGCCTTGATATTTTTTCAAGAACTTTTTCTTTGCATTCACAGCATGGCTAACTGTTTGGTGCATGGGGCCTAGCTTTTGTCCTGTCTCAGCTTTTGGCATGCCTTTTTCAGTAAGCTTAATCATTTATAGCTTTTGACTGAAAGTGAGAGATGTGTGACTCTTCCTTTCACTTAAACACTTAGAAGCCATTGTAGGGTTATTAATTGGCCTCTTTTAAATATTGTTTTGTCTCAGAGAATAGGAAAAGAGGGATAAAGATGAGAGAATGGCCAGTCAGTGGAGCAGTCAGAACACACACAACTATGTATATGATTATAATATGATTGTGGTGCCCCAAAGAATTAAAATAGTTACATCAAAGGTCACTGATCACAGGTCACCATAACATGTATACTAATAATAAAGAAGTTTGAAATATTGAGGGAGTTACCAAAATATGACACGCAGGTATGAAGTAAGCACGTGCTGTTGGAAGAATGGCACCAATAGGCTTGACACAGGGTCACAACAAACGTTCAATTTGTAAAAAAATACAGTATCTGTGAAGTGCAATAAAATGAAATGCATTAAGATGAGGTATATCTGTATATGCATTCAAATATGTATATTCAAATTTGTCCCTATATGTATCATAAACAAACGTCCCAATATTAGCTTTGAGTATAACAAAAAAGTTTCCTTCCCAACATTTTGTGACTTGCTTTCATTGTTCAATCAGATTAGTCTCATGTTTGTGTGAGATAAATATGTATATACTGCTGAGTTTATGAAGGGATGTGTTATGGTGAGTGATGTGAGATTATTTTATTATGTTCTTGAGCAGAATATTTTCATAGTTCAAAAACTGGAATGTTACAGCTCTGAAATTATGAAAGTTAATCAGAAACTTAATTATATGAACACATTCCACTTTACATATATGTTATAGACTTAATTATAGTTTTTAAAGTTTTCCATCTCTCTGCATAGGTGCTGGTTTTCCTAGTTTTATTTATTCTGTTTGTGTTTGTCTTTCCCATTAGAGACTTTCTACAAGTGTTTTCTGAGGGGCTAACCTGCAGACTGCAAGCTCTCTGTACTTGGGATAGGTTGGGAGACTGTGGGTGCACTCTTGGGTATCTGATTGGCATGTTAGTTGGGGAACTTCTTGAGGTTTCATTCTCTTTGTCTGGTCAGATTCAGTCTAAAGAATCATTCATTCATCTGTCCATAAAGTATAAGTGTGGCTGCCAGTGTTTTGTGAGTTGATTTGAAAATTGAGCTGGAACTTGCAATATCTGGTATGCAATGTTCCCTTGATTTTATACGGTAATCTCACCTTCAGTGGTGCCTGAGGTCCCCTGGTCCCAACGTCCTTTCTTGAGAATAAGCCTCCATTTTTTTTGATGGAGGAGGGGAGTGGTGGTCATATGGTTAAGGGCATCCTGAGACTTACCGTGTCTTCAACTTTCAACCACTCCTTCTGCTGTTTTTTTTTTCTTCTTCCGTTTTTTTTGTCCTAATTTTACCTCCACTTTCACTCAGTCTTGAACCTTTTGAGAATTGCGCTATGCAAATTGGGTTACACATGAACTTTACATGATTATTTAGGATTTGGCTTTCCAAGGTGAGGCTAAATAGTTTACCACTGAACCTTCTGCTTTCCAGCTTCTTAAATTTGGCTGGTAAAGTCTCTTCTTTATTTCCCTTTGTTTTTAATGGTATAGTTTTTTAAAGATACCCTGCTGCTATTATTCTCACTTCAGAGGGAGTGGAACTGAATGTGTGCTCAATCAGCCATGTTTACTCTCATATTTTTACTTTCTTCAAGGTGTATGGTATATGCTCTCATAATTCTGTGAGGTAGACAGGAAGGTATCCTTAACATTTAATAGGTGAGAAAATGGAAGAATATAAGATCCAAGAGAATTGTCTGGCACCATTGGGCTTGACAGTGATAAAGCTGAATAGCAATGAAAGGTCGTGGGCTTTCATTTTTTATTTTTTTAACTTAAAGACCAGTGTTTAATAGTAGGATTGTGGGCTTTTAGAGGGATTAATTTTCCTCTTTTTCATAGTGTGTTAGTGAAGGTTCTGCAGATAAACAAAACCAATAGGATATTTATCTATTTGTCTATCTTCCTAAAGAAATTTATTATAAGGAACTTGCTCACATAATCGTGGAAGATGGCAAGTCCAAAATCTGTAGAGCCAGTGTCCCTGTTCAAGTCTAAAGACTGCTGTAGAATGAGGAAGGGTTGCTATCCTCATTTGAAAGCCATGCAGGAACATTCTCTTTTTCGCAGGGAAGGGTCATCCTTCATCTATTCAAGCCTTCTACTGATTTGATGAGATCCCCCCTCACATCATGAAGGGAAATCTACTTTACTCAGTCTACCAATTAAAATGTGAATTTCATTAAAAAATGACATCACAGAAGCACCCAGAATCTATGACCAAGTATCTGGGCACCTTGTAGCCCAGTCAAATTAACACATAAAATTAACCTTGACACAGCTGATTGCAAAACATTGCTGCTTGGGAAAGAACAACTAAGATCTGACTATCATTCTTTTGTGTTATTGTACTGAAAGCAACTGTATCATGTTCCTAAACATCTATCCATATCCATGTATTGTAACAAAATGAGATGTACTCTAGAATACCACAAGAGAGCTACTGAATCAGAATTTTATGGGGAGAGACCACAGTATTAGGTTATTTTGTCATGTGCATTTCCTAGGTGATCTGATACGCAGTAAGGTTTGGAACCCACAGAACTAGAAATCACTAAAAAATGGCTCTGAAGGTGTTTTGTAAATTTGGACTTGTTTTTCTGTCACTCTCTAATGCTGTTCTGTTATTTTTATTTCAGTTGTTTTCTAAATTTGTTGTCAAATGTAATGTAAAAAGTACAGTGTGTGACTTTAGCTTATCTTCTGCAGCTAGTTATTAATCTCACAGTAGCAATGAGTACTCAATCATAATATTCTTCCCAATTAAAATTTGGAAGATAATCCAAAGATTTTCAGTCTCATACATGTGAGTCAGTATGAGTAATCAAGTAGGCTCATCAGTTAGGGCATATTCAGTTTACCAAGACCACTGTGACTGCTTATCCATAAGAACTTGTAGAATTCTATAAGGAAATAACTTTCAACCATAAATGATCTTACAATGTTCTTTAGTCTTAATGTATTAGATGTTGAGTAATTTGGTCAACCTCCGAGTCTTGGAAAGAGGCAAAATTAATTAACTTCCACTTTATTAGGTACTGATTACTATAAATTTTAGGAAATACAAAATAATATGAATCCAAATAAGAACAGGTGTGAGATACTGTCAGTAAAATGGGTGCATACTTTAATCAAAATGGTAATCAGAAATTTGCAATGGATCACGTTTCAGTGCTAAGAATATTCATACCAGATCTGGGGCAGTTAAAGGGACAAGTGAAATGCTGAATGCTGAGGTGCGGTTTAAAACAAGCAAAATTCAACAATTGATTCAATCTGGAGACCATGTCTTTTTATACCCCCTTTTGTTTTTTCTTTTTCTTGAAGAACATATGAAAAAGCATGATGGGATAGGGGTCAGAGTTGGCTTCAAATTCTTTATTTAATCAATGAATTGGCAAACCTTGTCTTAAAGAGTTTGGTAGTATATTTTAGGCTTGAAAGATATAAATTCTGTATGGCACTAGCTCAACTTTACTGTCATGTAAAATCTGCCAATGACAATATAGAAATGAATGGGTGTGGCTGTGCTCTGATAACATTTTATTTACAAAAACAGGCAGTTGTTCATAAGTCATAGTTAGCCAACCCTTGCTTAGAACCTTCTGGATATAAGATTTTTTTTTAGATGTGTATGATTTTCTTTTAATCAAATGCATTAAATTTATAATACAAAAAATTAAATTTGACTAAAAGAAAATACTTATCCTTTAAGCCAGATGGCAGAGAAAGTAACAAGTCCATCTGCATTTTTGATAACCAAGGTTGCCTTAAGTTATTAACAAGTTCTGAGACTGCTACCAACATTACAGATTTTATGATGGCATTTAATGGAGGCAATGGCAGCTAACAATTATGCCTATTTACCTGGCTTTGGGATGATAATGTTTTGAATTTTATCTAGAAAAATAAAGCATTAAAATTTACCAATTAATGTTTGTAATCTTAATAGTTTTATCTTATTCAAATGATTTAAAGGTAAAATATTTTTAAAAACACTAAATAAGTGGTATTTTCCATTTGTGAATTTTAACATTGTTTCAGTCAGTTTTAAAATTTTGTGAGAAGAAAATATTGTCAAGAGGAAGCTAATCATCAATTTGCAACAGCTGAAACCAGCACAGCTGGTGGATGAGTGTTTTAATGTATTTCCAGATTAAGCAAGGCAGTTTAAAGAAAACGTCATGCAAAAAATTCAATCTGCTATGAGTTTAAAATAAAGTCTTCATCTGTGCTGCTGCAGAAAGAATAGCTACCTTATGCTTTGTCATATTGTAGTGGATTATCTTTAATGAAGCGTATATCCCCCAAAGCATTATTGTGATATTTTGTGTTTGTCTTAGTCTACACTAATGAAATAGTTTAGACTTAGTGAAAAGAAGCATGGATTTTACTCTTAGGAATGTCCTGGCAGGTTTTCTTTCCTGAAGTAAGTGAAAGCAATTCACACACATTTAGAAGACGACCTTTGTTACTGATTTCGGTGGGCTTTTACGGAAATGTTAATGCTGATGTCTTGGTCTCTGAAAATGACAAGAGATTCTCACAAAGGAAATTCTTCATAATTTTATTTAATTAAAACCAGATGTAGTGTAGTATAATTCAGTTTTAAAAAGAGAACTTCTATTTTTCAATCTTCATTGTCATCAATCTCTATATGTTAATATTTGTAGTTACCTATCCATCCACCTATTATTTATTATCTCTCATCATCCATCTACCTACCTATGTACCTACTTACCTACCTATGTACCTATAGGAAGATATACTCCATAGTGATATCTCGGTGGTATGGTCATGGGTGTTAATTATTTTATTATTACCTTTTGCTTAGCTGTATTTCTTGTGTTTCTTTTATGAATTATATTGTTTTTGTAATAATACAAAGTTGTATTTAATAAAACAAGCACATTGCTCTTTTGAAAAGAAAATATCAAACTTTAATTGCATGAGCATTAGAAAGACTAGTAATAAAACAAATGCATAGTATTAAGGAAAAAGGCTACCTTTTCTGTTACTAAATTTTATTTCTTGAAGTTGAGTTCTTTTTTTTTTTTCAAGATATTCTTGTCACAGCTTGTTTCTAGTTGTGAACTTACAAGGATTTTATGTGATCCTCACTCATTGTCACATACTGTTGCCCTCTTAGGGTTTCTTCATGCTCTCTCTTTCTGACACAGAGCAAGTTATTACCAATCTAAGGACATTCAACCATTCTATGTATGTATGTATGTATGTATGTGCCTATCTATGTATCTAATAACCTATACATCTTCCCTTATTTACTTCTGTCCTTTCTTACAAAAGCACGTAAATATTTCATATGCTTTTCTGTACCTCGCTTTTGCCATTTGACAGAAATCACCTGTGATTCTTACAGTTTCTCTCTAGTACTTTTTCTTCTGTCTTTTAAAATTTTTTCATTAATTTAGTTTTCATATTTTTACTAATTATTGCCTATTACCATTTTCTTAATCTTTTCATAACATTTGTAAATGGCTATCTCTTAAAACATTTCTTCTGTCACAATGTCTCTCTTCTAAGATTCCCATTACATGCCCATTGAAGTGTTTAATATTGTCTTAATAGATCTCAGGTACTCTGATTTGTTTTCACCCTTTTTATCTGTTTTAGATTGGATACTTTCTATTCACCTTTCTTGAACTCTGCTAACTGTTTCTTCCACTGTGTCCAGTGTGCTGTTAACCTCACTGAATGCATTTTTAAAAATCATTTTGCATCATTTAGTTCTGGCATTTCAATTTAGTTTTTTTGTTTATAGCTTATTTTATCTACTGAAATATCTATGCATTTTCATGTTTTCTACTATGTTTTAAAGTAATGCAATGTTAACTAGCTTAATTTAACTATTCCGCAATGTATACATATTTCAGAACAACATGCTGTATGTGATAAATATATACAATTTTTATTTGCCAATTAAAAAAGAAAAATGTTTAAAAACGATAATTGTTATGTTATTTTACTGTCCCTGTCTGATCTGATAATTCTATTATCTATGTTATCTGTACATCTTCTATTGAGTATTTCCTGTCATTTTCTTTTTTCACGTATCTCGTGATATTTTATTGTATGCTGAACATTGTGTAAAATAAATTAGAAACTGAGGTTAAAATTTACCTCCAAAAAAGGCAACTCCCTTCTCCTGTAACACTACATGTGTGTGGCTAAATCAATCTAACCCGTAGTTGGGCTGTATCTGGGTTGTGTTGCAGCTTTACCTTGATTCAGTTCCTCATTGGTTACAAGTATTCTGAGGATGAGTTCAGGACTTTGCCTTCTGTGGGAAATTCTATTTACTCCATCAGCGAAGTCAACTTCCTGAACTAGGGGAGAGTTCCCTCTTTGTCTTACTCCATGGATAATAGCTTTTTGGCTCACCGGGGAGTTGTCCTTTCTCAATTTCTACTGTCTACTTTCTGCACCTTGGGATCTCTCTCCTCTCTACTGTCCCTTCCCATCCTTTGAAGCGCTTTGAAAGGATTTCCTTCAGCAATTCTGCCTTACTCATGGCCTTCTCCAGCCTGCTGCTTTGCTCTTGGAAAAGTTCAAGTGAATCTCAGGGGTGATTTCCCCCAGCCCTCCTGCCCTTCCTATATCCTTTTATCCTGTGTATGCAGCAAAGATCTGTTGGAAGAGGAGGCTAGCAAGGAAGACTCACTTTGTGTTTGGTGTTTCTAGTGATTCTAACTCATATAGCAGCCCATAGTTAGCCATCAAAAGTTTGATTAAAAATTTTGCTGTTTTTTTCTTACTCTGTCTGGAATGTATCTGTCTGAACCCCATAGCTCTGTTGAGAAGGAAAAAAGCTTTGAATATTTTCTCTCCTAAGAAGAAAAATTTATTATTTTGTATGTCTTTGTATCCTCAGCTTGGATGGATTTAAAAATACTGTAATACAAATTATAGTTTATCTGGCTTGTTCATGTTGTAAGGGTCAGACCAGTAGTCTTCATATTAGTTTGCTAGGTCTGCTCTAACAAAGACTGCAGATGGTATGTCTTAAACAAGAGAATTTTTTCCTTACAATCCTGGAAGCTGGAAGTTCAAGGTGTTGGCAGGGTTGGTTTCATCTGAGATCTGTCTCCTCAGCTTGTGGATGGAGCTCCCTGTGTCTTCAAATGGTCTTCCCTTTTTGCATGGATGATGGATGTCCTAATTGTCTCTTACAAGGACATCATATAGGATTCGTGCTTGCCTCAAATGATGTCATTTTACCTTAATGACCTCTTTAAAGGCCCTATCTCCGAATACAGTCTCATTTTGAGGTACTGGGAGTGAAGACTTTAACATACACATTTTGAGGGGAAACACAGTTCAGCCCTTAATAGCCTCTTTGCAACTTTCTACCAATCCTTTAATCTTAATGCTTCTGAGTCATATTGTTTTAGGTGATTTCTCTTTTGTTCCTTATCAAATTGTATTTTACTTTGAGTGTTAACATGAAAATCTTCTTATGTATTAGATGAGTTCACCACATTTACATTTGTTGATATGACTAGAAAATTAGAGGCTAGGTCTGTAATATCATTCAATATATGTTCATAAATAGGTGATTGTGCAAATATATAAAAGAAAGCAAGCTTTTTCAAATCACAATGCCATCTGCTTTTTTACTTTAATTTTAAAATTCTTGGAAATTTAGGAAAGTTTGTAATTTGTTTAAGTGGTTACTTTTACATCAGTATTGTATGTATTACATACAGTGTCCCTTTATTTACATTGTTTATCATCAAGAATACATTTAAACTGGAAACTTTTCCTTCCTTCCCCTTTTTTCTCTTCCATTATCTAGTTTTCACCAATGGCTTTAACTTTGTGTTGATTTTTTTACTTTAAAATATGCCAAAGCTTTTTGAGTTTAAATATCAATATTTTATTCTAAGCCATAACTTATGGACAGTCAAGGAATTGAGCTTGTTTTCCTCTTATCTCTCTGTTAATTAAATGTTATTTTGTGTTGGTAGATCATACTAATATTTGTATGCTATTCTTTAACAGTATTCCCCATTTTTAGCCTCAATTTTATTGTTAAATATAATCATTGTGCACCATCAACTTTCAGTAAAGTTTTTCAATAATTTCTTGATTGTCTGGTGCTTATCCCATAATCGATTCCCCAGAAAGGCATATTAGAGAAACATACCCTGGGTTTTTTAATGTCCAGAAGATCACTGTCTTTAAAGGGGAGCTTAAATTAAAATAAAATGCTTGCCTCACATTTTCTTTTTTTGAGTAACTTGTAGGTGTTTCTTTACTGTTTTCTGGTGTTGCAGTGAGAAGTCTGATGCCACTTTCTTTTCTAGCATTTTTATAAGTGTCTTGATCTAGTTGCCTGAATACCCAGATAATCTATCTTTCTTTATGCTTGATTTCTAATAATTTTTCTGGGGATTGTCTTGCTGTTGATGTGGGTGTTTTCACTGGTATATGGTATATCATTTCAGAATACATATTCTTTATGTCTCTTTTTTAAAAAACTGTCACAAATAATTAAAATTTCAAACATTTCTTTGTTCCATTATCTCCCTCCCACTCTGGGGCTTCAAATACATGTTGGATCTTCTGTGCATCTCTTCTACATCTACCCACTTCTCTCCAAACCTTTCTTCTTTTCTAATATGTTTCATTTTATTCAAATTTCTTCTTTTATACTTTAATTGCTACTATTTCTGTGGTGTCTGTTGTTTTTTGTGGCTCTTATAACTTTGTCTTTATTTATAAAATTATCTAGTCCCTTTTTAAAAATTTATTTTCTGAGTTCTGCACATCCTTCTGTTTCTAGTCTTCTCGTCTATGAGTCCCTCTATGTCTGTTTTGTGTTTTGTTTCATAACTGCTATTACTTCCAGAAGGTTTTTTTTTTTTTAAGTTTACTCAGGAATGTTATGTTAAAATTTTAATGTGCTTCAAAACAAAATGTCTTTTAGTTTTCATTGTTTATTGAGAAATTTAGCTACTTATTTTCACCCTTTGCTGGTACAGAAACAAACCAAATTTGTTTTCTGTTACACAGTTTAATCCAAACAAATTTTCCTGAACTGGTGATGGAAGATTATCTTAGGGTGAAGTTGAATTGGAAAAGAGCTTTTCAGATTTCATAATTCAAGGCTTCCTTCCTCTGGAGCCAGAGTCGGGAGCTGGAAACGTAGCCCTTTCTTCTGGGGAGCCACTGTTGGAGCCCAGTATGGTTTCGCAGGACTCCAGCCCTCACTTTTATCTCTCTCATATCTCCTTACAGCCTTTGACTTACAAGGTGACTTCACAAATTGTTTGGCAGCAGCCTTCAAGATTTTTTTGTCTCTTGATTGCTCTCACTACCTCAGCAAACCTGTTCTTTGTATTCAGGGTCTTCTCTAGAGGTTTTCTCTTAGTGTAACACTCCTTCCTGAAAGAGTTATTTGTGCAAAATTTCTGAACTCTTCCAGACTCAACACTTTGGCATTTCCTGTAATTCCCTGCAGTCCCTTTGCTGATCCCTTACGTTGTGTTCTGCTGGGTTCTTCCTTAAGCATTACTTGCCCAGAATCTAGGTATTGATACGTTTCCTAGTTTTGCCATTTACTTTCTGACATACCCACAGAATTTCCCATTCATGTGGGGCCCTGTTTATCTAGGGGTAAATATTTGCTGGTGATATTTTGGATTTTCAAACACTATATACAACCCTAGTCTTCAATCAGTCTCTCTAACATATGCGAATTCTGTACTTCCTTCTCCGCCCGTATACTTTCTAATAGTTCTCTTTCTGGTTCTGCAGCCAATTCTGCCATTCTGGGGAGTCATTGCCCAGGCTTACAGATGCTTAATGAGGCTTGGATTTTCTCTGTCTCTTACTTTTACTAGAAATGTAGCTGTTTCTCTCCTGCATTATTCCTATTTCTCTGTATGATTTTCAGAAGCAGAACCAGACAGATTTGATAGTAAGATATAATTTTTCATGAAAAGGAAACAAAACCATTGACTTCAATGTCACTAGTGATAGAAACACATTTATATAAAGTTAGTGATGGCAAATTGTTCACAATCACATTCCAGGCCACCAAGTACCCTTTAAACAACCATATGTTTAAGTGTAACCCTGTGGAAAGAACTGCCTGTTAATTATTTCTTAATTTTTTTTCCTTTTTAAAAATTTTTTGAGTAGGAGTCTCACTCTGCCACCCAGGCTGGAGTACAGAGGCCCAAGCTCAGCTCACTGCAACCTCTGCCTCCTGGGTTCCAGTGATTCTCATGCCTCAGCCTCCTGTGTAGCTGGGATTACAGGCATGTGACACTACATCTGGCTGATTTTTTTTTGACATTTTTGCATTTTTAGTAGAGATGGGGTTTCGCCATGTTGGCCAGGCTGGTCTTGAACTCCTGACTTCAGGTGATCCACCCACCTCAGCCTCCCAAAATACTGAGATTACAGGTGTGAGCCATGACTCCCAGCCTCTAAATCTAATATTCTGTGAGTGGTTCCATGAGATATGTTGCAAATACTCTTTGTATATAATTTAACTTTCCATGTATTCTTTTGTTTCAGTGTTTAGAAGATGTTTTGAAATATGACACAAGGGCTAAATAGTGAATCTTGTATTCCACTTACAGCTCTCCCGTCCTTGCTGCTTGATTTGGTAAAAGTTGTTTTACCTCTAGGTCTTTGAAATTCTTATTTAAAAAGGTTTTGGTTAAATTTTCCTTTTTGTGTGTCAAGTGACTTAATGACACCGGCAAAATATTTTACAAAACAAAATCGTATTGTATTAATGAATGAAACACATGCAGACATTAGAGTCAGACAGGTCACCTGGGCTTCAATCCCAGCTCCATCATTTACTGTATGACCTTAAGCAAATTAATTAACCTCTCTGATCTCAATTTCCTCATTTGTAAAATGAGGATAATAATGACCATCTCCTATGTTAAGATTAATGAGATGACAGATATCACAGTGCATGGTAACTCTTTTGGGATTTGTAATGTACATCACTACCAGAAATCTTGGCTTGACTTTCTTTGCAGGTTTTAAGCCTGGTACCAAACACATCATGAACACAGGATTTATTATTTCAAATATTTATTGAATGCCTTTCAGAGGCTAACGTGCCATTCTAGGTGCTAATGATATAGCAGTGAACAAAATGTACAAAAATCTCTGCATTCATAGAGTTTACATTTGTAGGACTATATTTGTTAGGCATCTTATTAAATGTTCTTAATAAAAATATACATATATTAATTGGCCCAAGTAATTACAAATAGAAAATTAAGGCACAGCTGGATCCAGGCCCCTAAGTTATGTTATTAAGTTTCTATGTTTTTCTTTCTCTATCTTTCAGTTTTTCCTCTCTGCTAACTTGACTTCATTTATAGGCTGGCTTCCTCCACATAATTAAAAAGATTGCTGCCAGCAGCTTCACACATTTGGGTTTTTACACTTAGTAACTTCAGAGGAAGAGTGGGCCTTTCTCTCATAGATGGCCTCTGATGGGTTCTCCTCAGGCTATGTGCCTTCTTTAAACCAATTTATGAGGAGTGGGGTGCTCGGAGTGGCTTATCCTCGGTATGTCTTGTGTCTCCTTTCTTGAAACCAAGAAAAGGAACCTGGTTCTATTTCAGCCACATGATATGAAATTTCAGTAGAAAAGCAGGGTTACTTTTGGAGGAACGCCGAGATAGATACCTTTGGTATTTGAACTAAACTTTAATAGCTTTAGTTACTAAACTGACATTATTTCATGGAGGGTGATGATAAAGAATGAATGATACTCTTGGACTGATTCATGAGTGTGATTGCTCTTTGTTGGGACCATTATTTTCATATGTTGACACAGTTTTTATAAATGTTTGTTGAATGTGCCTTTATATGTGTGATTTATCCGAGGATATATGAATCTAGATATTTGTGGTCTGTTTCAATTTTAGAATAACTAAAATTGTACAACTTTTAAGAAGTCAACCTCTGTGGGTCTTTGTTTTATGATCTTCAAGATGGATAGGCTATGCTGGGACATTCACTAATTCATTCAGCACCTGTCTTGGTTCTCTGTTATCTACTTGGACCTGTTCTGTGTGCTGGGAATACAGCAATGATGAAACAGAAAATGTTCCTAACTTGTTGAAAATGATATTATTGTGGGGGGTAAATCAATAAACAAGCTAATAGACAGAATGTTGAATGGTGATCAGTACTCCAAACAAGGTGAATGTACTAAAGTATATGATGGTGAGGGCCTTATTTTTCTTTTCTATTTCTACATTCCTAGTGCCTAGAATGGTGTTAGGACATAGGAATACTCAACAAGCATTTGTTGACTAAATGAATGAATAAGCAAATTGACTTATTTGCAAATTGCCTATACTTATTATAAAGAATGAGTTCATTGCAGGGATTTTTGAACAAATAAATCAGCAAAAGACTCCTTAAAAATCAAGAAACCTATTTATGGATGTTAAATGTAATGTGTCAACTTGGTTAGGCTATGGTGCCTAGTTTGGTCAAACACTGGTCTGGATGTTTCTGTGAAAGTATTTTGTACATGTAATTAACATCTACAAGTAGCTGACTTTAAATTAAATATGTTTTTAAAAAAATAATATAGGTGGCCCCCATCTAATTAGTTGAAGTTGTTAGGATGGAAGCTGAGGTTTCCTGAAAAAGAAGGAATTGTACCTCAAGATGGGTAACACAGAAATCCTGTTGAATTTCTAGCCTGCTGGCCTGTGCTACAGATTTGGAACCCAGTACTACAGTATCAACTCTTGTCCAAGTCAGCAGCCAACTGGCCTGTTACCCAGATTTGCTAGCCCACACAATCTTGAGCTGATTCCTTAAAATAAACCTCTTTGTACCCGTTCTGCATGTATCCTATTGGTCTGTTTCTCTGGAGAACCCCAACTAATATACTAGTGGAATGGTTTTTAACAACTCTTTGACATCTCTAATTGATTGTATTGTCAGTAGAGAGATTTAGGGGAAAAAAATTCTAGTTTTCCTTAAATTCTGAGATTTTCAACATACTTGGTATCCTCTGATCATTTGGAGATACTCGAAAACAAATGGAAATTTTAATGTAATATGCAACCCAGTTAACTTAGAGGCTAGTTGTGTTGTAACTATCTCAACATTATTTTTATGCCTCCTTTTATTAATTTTCTTGACCAACATTAAACGTTACAGACAACTTGTGGGAAGTAACAGAGCAGAAGGAATTCCCTGATCCAAATATAAACCAGCCTGGAACACGGGAGAAGGAAGAGCTATGGAGTTTGAAGAGTTATACTTTGCTAGGACCCTCTTGGGTATGAAATATAAGAGAAGCTAACTGTAAAATATTTCAAAATTTATATTGTGTATATTCTTGCTCACCTTCTCCCTATGTTTAACACTCAAATGCCAGAAAGTAATCATGAAAATAGCAGAACTTAAAGATGGATGTGCAAGAAAATTAGAATGACCAAATCCTAAAATTACTCTTTCATCACAGTTTTCCTTAGACAAAACAAAAAATTGAAAGAAAAGTAAAATTTTCTAAAAGAGAAATAAATTTAAAAACCTCTGACTCTGGAAATGGGAAAAACCTTGAGAGGTTATCTAGTTCATGCTTTTGCCTCCAGGCAGGTTGTGTATTTTCATCAGCAACATTTTAAAACTCTCTTACAGGGTACGAGAGCCCACAACTCTCCTTAGTTACCCATTTTAATATTAAATAATTCCTACCATCAAAAATTCTTCCTTTTATCTAATGTAATTTTTCTCTTGTTCTGGTCCAAATTGGAGTTGGAGAGCAGCTGGTGATTATACCCTGTGTGAGAGCTCTTCATGTATTTATAGATTGTTATTAAATTGTCTCAAATCAACCTTTAATCTTCATGCTGAATAATATTCATTCTCTTGACCTCTTTTAATAGATCTTTTTTCAAACCATTCAATCACCATTTGTAGCTTGCTACTAAACCAGCTCATTGTCCCCTTTCTCTGTTTAGTCATAGAATACAGAGCCAGAGAGAATATTTTTGGAAGAGTAGGAGTTTGATGAAAAGATTTCATCCTTTGTATTTATGTACATGTGCACTTTCTTTATACAATAGATATTTAAAATAACTTATTTTTGCAAATCAAGTGACATTTCAGTACTCCTAGCAAGTTTACCTTTGAAAGGATATAGTGAATCTTTTTTAAAATGAATACTTTTGTTAGGTAAATGCATAAAGAATGACTTATTATACTCAGACTTTTGTGTTTGCAAAGAGCTTTTGTAAAGTAGCCCTCATCTCTTTTTATATCATCTGCGTCTTTTTGTTCCATGGTAATGCTGTAACCCATTTCTGCTTGTGAATTATTATGTGTTATATTCGCTTTTGAATGCTACATTTGCACAATTAGCTCAGCATTTGGTACGCACCTACATGAAAAATGTTTGAAGAAATGTGAAAAATAAATCATGTTCTGCTCTTTGAGAGACTGCAATCTAGAGGGAGAAATAGGATACACACAAATAGTTAAAATATAATTTGGGAAGAATGTAAGCCTTATAAATTGGGACTCTTTTTAAATTTAGAATCTTTAAGATAAAGAAGCACTTCTTCAATGATTACGAGAGATAAAAACAAAGATTTTATTATTTATACACGACATGCCTGGAGATCAGTCAACATCAGGCGAGAGAAAGAGGAGCCCATGGGCCAGTGCCTTTGTTAGCCCATGGGCCAGTGCCAAGGCATTATCCGAAAAGGATTCCCGAAGGGAGTTTTAATTGGTGGGTTTCAAACAAGCAGGCATGAGTTCTAGGAGGTCACGCTCTGACTGAAAGGTGGTCACTGTGGTCTATCTGCACAGTCCATGAAGAGACTGAGGATCTGCAGGGCCAGTAGAGTAGGTAATATTTAGCTGTTCCATAGGGAGGTGGTTGCCAGGAAGAACTTGTATAAAGCAGACATCTGGATTGACCACATTGAGGAACCTGGCTGGGGCTGTAAAGGGTGACTGAGCTCTGCTTTTAGTATGAGGAAATTAAACTTATGTTAAAAGTGGATGTCAAGGCAACATAAAATCATAAGAATTGACTGCAGACCTCTGGAAAAGGAGAGGTTATCAGGAAACAAGGAATTTTTGGAAAAGGTTGCATTTCAGGGAATCTTGAAGGTGGTGTAATACTTGTAAAAGTAGAATTAAGGAAGATAATTACTAGGAGAAAGGACTATCTAAGAGAAGCAATGGAATTGGGGAATGGCCAGTGAAGAATCAATTCAATGAAAGAAGTCTAGAAAGGAAATTCAGGAGATGGTGTGATTATTGCCTAGATGTTACTTACATGTAGAAATGTGGATTTTACAGAGTTGGCAGTAAGTAGCCAGTAATGAGTTTGAAAGAGGTGTAACAAGGCTAAGGATTTCCTTTAAAGAAGAATGAGGTAAAAATTTACTATTATTTTTGGCTACCAAGAATCCAATTACCATTCCAATTTGGGAAGAATTCTCTATTATGTGATCTTAATTTGAAGTGGAGTTCTGTCTCCCACTATGGAAACCAGATAGAGGCCAGGCATTTCTTCTCCCCACTTGAAGCAGGAGACACATCCCCTTAATTCAGCCAATTAGAAACTCCTATGTAATTCTTTGACTTGAGGGATTAATGCAATGATGTACTGACATACAGCAATCTATAAAGTTAACAATGTGTCCAGCCAGGGTACTGCTGAGCATCCATTATATTGGCACCAGTGGCTGTGTCTGCCCTAACTCCTCTTGCAACATGACCTTGACTATATTTCTCCCCTTCTGGCTTTATTTGATCTTTCTTAATTTCCTGAGCTTTGTTCTATAGGCTTCCAACTCATTCTGAGGGCCTTCTGGGATTCTGTACACAATTGTTTTTCTGCTTACATTAGCCCAAGTCATTTCAGTGGCTTACAATGATGGAAACAAATACTCATCTAGAATCTCTGCACAGAATGGAGTGGCAGATGCCAGAAGTTGGGCACCTGCTATTGTCCAGGTGAGAAGTGATGCCACTTGAGTTAGTACAGTGGCAGTCAGAAGTGAGAAGAGGGGCCGCATGTAAGAGGTAGAATAATGGAATTGAATATGCAGTTGAACAGCCTGTATCATCTGTCACTGTTTCGTTACCAAAATTGATCATGCCTGATTTGGCTGGTTAGATGAACGTTTGACCCTTTTCTGCACCGCATGTACTGTCTTCCTAAAGTTCTCAGGTGAAGAGGATGCTTTACTCAGGTGGAAGATGACTTTTATTTTTTATCCAGGTTGATTCATTGAGGTGTTGTAACTAATTGGGAGAAGAATAATGTAGTATTGAAGAATAAAACATAGTAAAGTTTCCGGTGAAATATGAGCAAGCAGCAATATTATTAAATAGGAGTGGAAAAGGAGGAACTAGTAAAAGGAAGATAATGATTATTAGATATTATTCAGATAGCTTTTCTCCTAGTTCTATTTCATTAAAGAGTGCTAGATATCTATGTCCCAGTCCTTTTTGTGCTGTTTTAACAAAATACCTGGGATGATGTAATTTCTAAAGAACAGAAATGTATTTTTCTTAGTTCTAGAAACTGGGAAGTCTGAGATCAAGGTACTGGCAGCTTTGGTGGTCTAGGGAGGGCTGCTCTCAGCTTCCAAGGTGATGCCTTGATGTCACCTCCTCTGGAGAGTAAGAATGCTGTGTCCTATTCATGCTCTATCTCCACAGCTTTCAATAAGCTTTCCCTGAATGCCTAGAGCCCTCTTGTCCTGTTGTACTCATCGCCACCTTTGTGTGTAGGACATTCATCACACGTGATGAGTCTGTCTTGTTCCCCGAAGGTTACAGCAACCTCTCCACTGCTGTTATCACAGAAACATAACTCACATGGAACATTTATGCTCTGTGAAGTGATATGTTTAAGTGATATGTTTTAAGAAATAAAAACTGTATTTTTCACTCAGTCTAATAATGTTACTTAGTTTTAATTTTAATAGTATTATTTTAACTTTTATGTAGGTAACGTAGCTGACATAAAGCATTTATAGGTAACATGACTCACATAGGGCAGCCTTTTTGCCATGAGTTGTACATCTCCAGGAAAAATTCCTTTGTGCTACGCAAGCATCTAAAAATCTCATTTTAGAGATTTCCTCTTATCTAAAGTACTACTTCTTAGCCATGCTGACACTAAAGTTATGATTGATCACCCTCCCCGTCTTTGATCTTTCTCTTTCTTACCATCATTTGTTCTCCGGTTTGTTCTTTCGCCTTCTCTGGAATGTTACTCTTCTGGGTCACACACAGCAATAATCACCCATTCTCTGAAATCTTTGTATAAACCAGCATCTGTCTTCCGGGTTTTGCCATTTATTTTAAGTTCTTATTATTTTTCAAAACATTGTTTTCTTTATAAAATATATCCTGTTGCTAGCTGTTAGTTCCTTCCTTGTCATAAAACTACAGAGATGTTACCAATTCATGTTTACATATGACAAAGACCAAGTCTCTACCCATTCATTATCTATAGTATATGCAATTATTTACATATTTTTGCATATGTGTTTTGAAAAGTAAATTAGACCTTACCATACATATTCTGTGCCATAAATATCTTATAAAACCAGCACACACATATTTGCCCTATATTCTAAATATACCACAAATTTTAAACTACACATCAATGGATAAACAAAGTTATTTAAAATTTTTTATTATGAACAATGTTTTAATAAATATCCCTGCATATAATATTTTTGACTATGTCTAATTCTAGGGCTAGATAGCCAGAAATGAAGCTGGTGTGCCATAAAGATTCAACATTTTGGTTGGTTGACAATACTGCTCTCCCCAAAAGATGACCCGATTTATGTTTCTGTCATAATGCTGGGAGTTTCTATTTGCTACATCCTGTTTAACATTTAATCATTTTAATTTTTGATAATACCTTTGCCAAAAATGGTCTTATGGTTATTTTAACTTATATTTTCTTAAATATTAGGCTAAACATCTTTTGAGATGTTTATTTGTATTTTTTCTGTAAATTGCATGTTCATATGCTTATCATTTTTTACTTGAAGTTTTCCCATTAAAAAATAGGTTTATAGGAGTTTTTCCTATATTATCTAATGGTATACTATACATTAAATAATGTATTGTCAATATTTTCTCATAATGTCATGAATTTTTTAAACTTGTTTCAAGTATTTGTCTAGTTTCAAGTCTTTTTCAAGCATTTGTTTATTAATCTTTCCCTTAATTTAAATGTAGCTTTTCATCTTGTTTAGTAAGGCATTTCTTTATATCTGATTGGAAGCATCTTTCGTGTATTTTATTATAATGGCTTTGATTTTGCCTTTAGGTTTTGAATTCAAATAAAAAATTTATATTTATGTTATAAAGAAGAATTTAACAATCATTTTTCCAAACATGTAGCTGACTGTACACATACTATTTAGTGAATGTCCATATTTCATCACTAATTCAAAATGTCTTTTTAAATCTTTCTGAAATTTTAACTTTCATTGATCTATATTTAATAATTCTTTACTGCTACCACTATGATTGAATTATTATACCTTTAAGTGCTATGTTCTAAGGATTAAAAACCATATTTTTTCACTCCAATAATTTTACTTAGTAGTTTTAATAATAGTATTATTTTAATTTAATGTAGGTAAAATGAATCAGTGTAATATCAAATAATCTAACTGAAAACCCTGTAATGTTGAATATATATTGAAAATACCCATTTGAACCCGTGATTTTTTTCTAACAACAAATTATATTTTCTAGCACCGTTCTAGAAAGGGAGATTGAAGAAGTATTACCCTTGAACCCTTTTAGAACCCTAATTTTGGTCTCTTAATATGGCTCTCCACAATAACACGGTTTCTTAGAGATACAGCAGTTTCCAGGTGTGTAAAAGGCAATGTAAAAGGTGAGCCAGGAAGATCTTGCTGTGCCAGAAAGCAAAGCAGCTTTCAAGGACTAATGACGTATTTTCAACACAGCACAGGAATGAGCCTGCGGGACTCTCTTGGCCAAAGATGGAACAATTTTATCACTGGAAGAATAATAGTTATAATTCTTTGAAACACATGGATACGTAATGATATCAGAGAAGAGAAAAAGCAACAAAACAAAAACCTTATTTGCTGTTGGCAGAAGTGACTATTACACTACCTTTTAGACATATACATTTCTAATTAAAATGAAAGAACAAATGCTTATTTCTTTTTAATTAGCATTGTATTTTAGGATAGATAAATTATCCCAATGAAAGAATATTTTCTTGAAAAATGGAAACTAATGACTGTAACAAATAATAAAATTAGAAACATCCCTTTTTTTTGTAATTTGTAACAAAATAATTGATTTAGGCAAAGACCATCAGTGTATGCCAAACCATAAAAGTTGCTGAGGAACTCAATATTTGCATCCTGGAAAAGTACCACCCTAGAGATTACTTTAAGATTTCAAAAGAAAAACATGTAACAACAATGGAGAAATCAACTCTCTCCACCTGAACCCAAAGATCAACCATAACGACACTGGCAGTGGACAAGATGTTTTGTACCTCTATGATGCCATAAGCAGAATCAGCATCACCTATTAAACATTTTTGTCAGAAATATTAAACCTGAATCTAATCAAGCTTTCACATCTAACTTTTATTTTTCAGGAAATACAGAGCATAAAGAGGAAAATGCTAAATAAGATGAGGAAACATTTGGAAAAATCTCAAAGATAGGTCAGAATAGAGGACAATTGACATAACTGTCTTGCTCAACAAGTCAATGATAAGAAAAAGGGTGTGTGTGTGTGTGTGTGTGTGTCTGTGTGTGTGGCTGAAGTGGTGAAGTGGCAGGGGAAGTATTAGTCTTTGTTGAAAGACATAACCAGGCTGGGTGCTGTGGCTGACACCTGTAATCCCAGCACTTTGGGAGGCTAAGGCAGTCAGATAACGAAGTCAGGAGTTTGAGACCAGCCAGACCAACAGGGTGAAACCCATTGCTACTAAAAATACAAAAATTAGCTGGGTGTAGTAGTGTGTACCTGCAATCCCAGCTACTCAGGAGGCTGAGGCAGGAGAATCACTTAAACCTGGGAAGTGGAGGTTGCAGTGAGCCAGAATCAAGCCACTGCACTCCAGCCTGGGTGACAGAACTAGACTCTGACTCAAAAAAACAAACAAAAAAGACATAACCAAATGCCACATGTCAGTCCTAATTCTAGTATGAACAAATGAGCAATAAAAACCATTTTTAGGGCAGTTAAGGAAATATGAATATGAACTGGATAATGTTAATTTGTTAGATATGGACTGTTACGGTGGTTACGCAGAAAAAATATTTTCATTTTTTAGAACTATGTACTAAAATAGGATAGAAATGCTATGATCTTAATTTACTTTAATATATTACAGCAGGCAAATAAATGAATAAATAAATCAAATGTGGTTACATATTATGAAGTCTAAATATTAAGCTTAGGCTGTTTATTTTAAAACACCTTATAAAAATAAACTTACTTTACTGTGTCTTTGAAACTTTTCATAATAAAAACTAGAATAAGTATAAACATATAATTTATATGTTGTAAAAACAGATTTATTTTTAGAATTCAAATCATCTAGGATGTTGAATTGGGGGTTTATAATATGTATTATCATGTATTATCATATATATATGCTTACTATATACTTACTATATTGTGTCTTACATATATGCTTACTGTATTTTGTCTTCTCATCCAACATGTCTCTCCATTTATTCCCAATTAAAAATTTTTTTTCAATACTTTTATGTTTTTTTTATGCAAGACTTAAATATTCCTTATTAGATGATTTTCTAAGCATCTTAATTATTTAGTTACTCTAGTCTATTAGCAATTGCTATTGATCAGAAAAACAGTGGCCTATAGGGAAGTTGATTTCGTTTCTAGCTGTCTTGCTGGACTCTTTATAGTGTTAGTAAGTAGTTTTGCAACTTTTATCTTTTTCTTTCAGATAATCCTTTTTAATTGTAAAATGTGATGTGCACACAAAGGCATGTGTAAAAGTATACAGTGTAATGACATTATTAAACAATTATGAATGTAGTCATTGCAGAAGTAAAAAAAAAAAAAATTACCAGCATCCAAAGGAATAGTAATGCTGTGTTCTTTCTATGTCACATATTTTGACTGCTGTATTAACCATTCTGAAATACAAGTTTCTAGGTCATAGTTTTTTGGCAATACATTCTGACTTCTTGAATTTTACTCATGAAATTTAGAATAATAAAAAACGGCAAAAGCCAAATATTTTCTGTCTTGTTTCAGCTTATTAGTTTCAACTGGTGGAAATATATTACATTAATCTAGAATATTTTGGTACAGTTTTAATAATTATTTGTATGTACATGTTTAATATGTGTATATGTATACCTAGGTATACTTATACAAGTATATCTAGAAAATACAAATATAAACAATTAGGTCAATGTGAGATGTTTATAAATTAATTTCACAAATTATTTGTTTTCTAGTACACATTTTCAGGGTTTGGTATTAACTAGGTGCTTCATTTTTAATTCTTTCTGTGAAAGGTAGATATTCTGATATTTTTCAACTCAGTGTAGTAAGTCTCAAATATACCAGATTTGAGTATAATTCCTTAAATACTTGGCCTCATAAAAATTTTATTTTGTTTGCCTAGGACATAGATATTTTTAAATTAACATTATCAATTCCCCAAAATAAATCACAGTAACCCACCTGCTGTTAGAACAAGGTCATCTGGATTAATCAGATTTAAATGGGAGACAGAGCTGAGATACAACTTGTGAATTATGAAGAGGCTTAGTAATCAAGATATAAACACTAAATTCTATAGAACTTCTCAAAAACACCAGAAATCATTATTTTGATTTCTTCTTTTTAAATATCCTCATCAAGATGCAAATATATGGTACTTATTCTTTGCTAATTATAATCTATTAATCAAATATTAAAAAGCAAATGCATTTTGGGAGTTTTCAGGTAAGTATTAGTAAATTTTGGTTCTACAATGTTCATAGTAAAAGAATTGTAGATGCAAGGATTAGCTCAGGTTTGCCTCCATATATCCAAGAAATAAAGCCTTCCTTAGTGAAGAAGGCAGAAAGAGAAAAATGTTGGCCCATGAAGAGCTAGATGGAGCAAGGTGGTAAGATTTACTCATCTACATGGAGAATGAGGGTAGACATATGCTATTTTTTTTTTGTTAATATAGGCACAAAGAGCATGCTTCATAAAGCAATGCTTTTCAAAGACTTTTCCTACCAAAATATCCCTAAGAGGAAGAGATTGAGCTAGGTTTGTAAATGCAGCCTAAAACTCTCCTCCATGAATGGAAAAATATCTTTTAAATCTAGTTTATTTAAAACATCAATTTGCATGCTGTATTTAACTGCTTAGTATATCCATATTTTAATTTAAAAAATTTAAATTAATTTGATATGCTTGTATCAGTTAAAAATGATACTCTGTAAAGATGTGTGTTTGCCCTATGGCTTTAAGAACCTACCCTGGAAAATCAAACTATATAGGGTGTGTATTTTCCAATTTCTGGTAGTAGTAGTCTCATTGCCCAAAACAACAATAACCAACATTTATTTAATGTTTAATATATTCTAGACCCTGTTCCAAACTCATTAAATATATTAACTTATCCCTCCAACAAGGACTGATGAATAGGGATTATTAAATTTTTATTTTGTGTTTATGAAGAATTATCCTTATATAATGGTAATTTTCACAAATAAACTGTGATAATATCTTGGATTTTGTTTTCATGTTTGTCAATCACAGCTTTGGCCCTACCCTAAAAAGAGGGTTTGTGCTGTTTAAAGCAGTTCAAATTGCCCAATACTAACAAAAGTTCTGAAATAGACATATAATGGCAATTTTGTAAGTTAATATTTCCTAGTGATTTTGTATCTTCTTATTGCTACTAAAAAGTTAATTTTTGTTACCCATATATCAATAATTTATCAAATAAGTTTAGTAACTACTGACATTTGGTAAATTTCTCCCTCTTCATTGCTTTGTGATATTCTTTAAGGTTTTGGGTTAAAGGAATTAAATAAGCAAAGTTGGAGACAAATTAAATCTAACAATCAAATGATTTAATTAAATAAATTCTACAGCATATGGCAAACACTTTGCTATGTAAAAGCACTAAATTACTTGCCTATGTAGGTTTAGTCCAGTTCTTTATTCAGGGTCAATGTCTATGTATGCCCTGCTAGCAGAAAAGTAGCTTTTTGGATAACTGAGCCTTTTAAAAGTATCCTCAAGAGACAGTAAATGAGTGGGTGGTTTGACTGACCGCTTTTGTATTTGGGTAAAAAAACCATTTCTTAAGACTGGTTTAATGTAGCAGAAATCTGAGCTGAGGTTGTAGATTATAATAGAGTGTGCTAAAAAGTAATAGTAACCTAAATGAATGCTTTAATCTCCTTAAAGTCATTAAAATGCATTACATACTTTCATTTTGATTTGAAATCACCTATTATTTATGTCTCTGATACTCCCAAACTGCTGAATAAAACCCTAAAAATTTAATATGGTATGCATGGAAAATTTTGGAGTAGAGTCCAATATGAGTTTTTGGCAAAGAGTCATGACAGATCTGAATATGTTTTTCCTTGATTTTAAAGGATTTCTTATAATGATTAATTTTTTATTGATATATAATTGTACATATTTTTGGGAAATGTGTGATACTTTGATACATGCATACAATATGTAATGATCAAATCAGGGTAATTAAGATAGTCAAACATTTATCATTTCTTTGTGTTGGGAACATTTCAAATCTTATCTCCTAGCTGTTGTGAACTATATAATGCGTTATAAATAACTATAGTCACTCTACTGTACTATCAAACACTAGAATGTGCTCCTTCTGTCTAACTGTATTTTTGTACCCAGTAAACAACCTCTCTTTATCCCCCACCCTCTTCCCAGCATGTGGTACTATCACTCTCTGTCCATGAGATCACCTTTTCTAGCTCCCACATATGAGTGAGGATGTGTGATATTTGTTCTGTATCTGGTTTATTTCCCTTAACTTAATGACCTCTAGTTCCATCTATGTTACTGCAAGTGATAATTTCAGTCTCTTTTTATGACTGAGTAGTATTGCACTGTGTATGTATGCACCACATTTTCTTTATCCGTACATCTGTTGATGGATACTTAGGTTGATTCCATATCTTGGTAATTGTGAATAGTACTTCAATAACCAGTAGATATGGGAATCTCTTTGATGTACTGATTTTCTTTCCTTTCCTTTGGGCAAATACCTACATATTTTTGAGATTGCTGGATTTTATGGCAATTTGATGTTTAGTTTTTTGAGAAACCTCCATATTGTTTTCTGCAGTGGCTGTACTAATCTACATTCGCATCAACACTATGTAAGAGTTATCTTTCTCTGCAGTGATCAGTTTTGAAGGAACATTCAGAATGCAGAGATGTTAAGTAAGGAGTTAGCATTGAGGATTCAGGCAAGGTGAATCTGCCTGTAATAGAGTCTGTAACATAGTGAGTGATCAATGAACTTATCAAGTTGTAGGTGATGTTTGAGGCATTGAAGATTCTGCAATGAACAAAGAGGCAAAATTTCCTGACCTTGTGAAGCTTCATTCTGGTGGAGAGATACAGATGCTAGAAAAAGTAAAATGTATCATATGTCAAATGCTGTAAATGTGAAGAAGAAAATAAACTAGGAAAGAAAATAAGGGAATTTTGGGAGTGGTGGAGTTTGAAATCTTAGAGAGTGTTTGGAAATTGTCTCTGGAATTTTGCTATTTTAGCAAAAACTTGAAGCAGCTGAATAATTTTTGGAAATATCTCTGGGAAGAGCATTTGTGGCATGAAGAACAGCAAATGAAAAATGTCCTGAGATGGGAGATTGTGAAGCATGTTTTAGGAATAGCACTTTGGCTTATGTGTTGGAAACAGTCTATGGGAGAGATGATGGTGTCTCAGACTGTCAGAGAAGTGTAGGTTTTGGGATATATTTTGGAAGAATACTGGAAATATTTTCTCATGAATTGCATGTAAGATGTAAGATAAAGAGTCAAGCATGAGTAAGGTATCTGCCTGAACCCACTAAATGGTTGAAGTTGTTGTACTGAAATAGAAAGATTGCAGAAGATTTGGGGAGGGATACTAGCTGAGCAATCTTTGGCCTGTAGGAATTTCCAGGAAAGAATGAGGGTGTGAAAATAATGATGCTTTAGGCAAAGAAATTTTTATGTGCAGTGGCATTGAACCTTGAAAATACTTTATTTAGGAAATGGAGAGACATTTTGCATGATGTAAGCACAGTGTATACTAGGGATTGGCAGACTGTCTGAAGGGATAAATCCAGCCCGCTGCCTGCTTTTGTAAGATTCATGAACTGTACAAAATGGTTGAAAAAAATAAGAATAGTATTTTGTGACATGTGCAAATTATATAAAATTCACACTTCAGTGTCCATAAAGAACGTTTGATTAGCATACAGCCATGCTCACTCATTTATATGTTGCCTATAGCTACCTGATGTGGTTTGGCTGTGTCCCCACTCAAATCTCATCTTGAATTGTAACTTGCACAGTTCTCATGTGTCCTGAGAGAGAAACCAGTGCAAGGTGGTTGAATTATGGGGGCAAGTCTTTCCTGTGTTGTTCTCATGATACTGAATGAGTCTCACCAGACCTGATGGTTTGATAAGGGGTAACCCATTTGCTTGGCTCTCATTCTCTCTCTTGCCACCACCATGTGAGATGTGCCTTTCACCTTCTGTCATGATCATGAGGCCTTCTCAACCATGTGAAACTCTAGTCCAATAAACCTCTTTCTTTTGTAAATTGCCCAGTCTCAGGAATGTCTTTATCAGCAGTATGAAAAATGGACTAATAAACTGCCTTTGTGCTAAAATGGTTGAGTTAAGTAGTTCTGATGGAGACTATATGGCCTGCCAGGGTGAAAATATTTACTACTCATTTTTTACAGAAAAAGTTCACTGACGTTGGTGTACATAAAGGGAATAACATGAGTTAAAATGGACCATTGTTGGGGAGTCACTGATTGTGAAGTAACTTGTATGTCTTGCTAAGAAGTTGAAACGATTCTGTTTGAAGAGGTCCTTCACATCCTTTGTTAGTTGTATTCCTAGGTATTTTATTCTCTTCATAGCAATTGTGAATGGGAGTTCACTCATGATTTAGCTCTCTGTTTGTCTGTTATTGTTGTATAGGAATGTTTGTGATTTCTGCACATTGATTTTGTATCCTGAGACTTTGCTGAAGTTGCTTATCAGCTTGAGGAGATTTTGGGCTGAGACGATGGGATCTTCTAAATATACAATCATGTCATCTGCAAATAGAGACAATTTGACTTTCTCTTTTCCTAACTGAATACCATTTATTTCTTTTTCTTCCCTGATTGCTCTGGCTGGAACTTCCAATACTATATTGAATAGCAATGGTGAGAGAGGAAATCCTTGTCTAGTGCCAGATTTCAAAGAGAATGCTTCCAGTTTTAGCACATTCAGTATGATATTGGCTGTGGGTTTGTCATAAGTAGCTTTTATTATTTTGAGATACGTTCCAAAGATACCTAGTTTATTGAGTTTTTAGCATGCAGTAGAAAACCATTAAAGGTATATCACAATTCAGAAAAACTTTCTGGTTCAACCTAATTTTCAGTTGGAGAAATAAACACTGAGAGAGTTAAGTAATTTGCCCAGAGCTTTCCAGCACTTCAGTGTGAAGGCCAGTCAAGGACTGGGGTGATTAAACTCCCAGAGTCATAATTTTACTCTTGCTCCTAACAGCTACTGTGGCACTTCTCCATACAAGGAAGTTCCTCCAAAAATCTCATAGAATACTTATGTCTGCTATAGAATGTCAGAATAAATAAGTAATTTGGTTTTCATGGTTTAACCTAACTCACATATTTATTTCATAATCAATAAAAAAGTTATTTCAGAAAAGAAACTTCATAATCTTTGAATGAAATGAAAATAAAAGTTGAGCCATTATGTTAATAAATTTTGAATTTAAGCAAAGCTGAATTTGGCTGAAATTTGGAACTTCTGCCTCTCATTTGACTCGGTCTCTCTTCATCCTGCCCTATTTCTCTTAAGCAATGAAAAAGGCAGTGTTAGCAACAACTTGTAACACATTCCCTCATTATTGTTGTGGATTCTTAAAAGTGATGACTGGGGACGTGTCACTAATTCTAGATTCTGTTGAATGGAAGAGATGTTGTGGGTTGATAAGTTATCCCAGGGAGTGAGGCCAAGGAGCAGCATTAGGAAAGATTTTGTTATTGCCAGTTTTATGGTTAAACAGTACATTACATTTGAAAAATACAACTGTCAGAAAAAGGATGGGGGGTAGGTAATAAATGGAAATGGAATATGTCACAGCAAACAGTGGTGGGACATGATCCCAGAGGGAACTGTAATAAGGACAAGAGAGTAATACTCTTAGCTATATCTCTCAATTCTGATGGTGAGTAGTGGTGGATGCTGGGAGAAACCTTCTGATCTGTTTTCTCTAAGAAAGAGAAATTGGACTCCACTTGGGTAATTTGAGAAAAGAAGTGACACAGCATTTCCTGATGAATCAACTTACTGACAGCTGACTACAGCTATCATTCAGCTCACTGTTTACAAACTGAAGGTGCCATTCTGGTTATTTCTCATTTGACCTGAGAGAAATACTACCATGAATCTCACAGAGCAGAGAATGCCAAACAGCAGCTTGAGAATTCTGTGTGGGCTTAAGTCATGGTGACATATTGCTGTAACAGCTATCTGTATATGATGGAAAGCAGATTGCTGCCATTTGTCAAGTATATTAGAGCTTGTTTTGTTCCTTTGAGTATATCAAATGTGAATGTGGATGAAATGCATTTTTAAAAAGCTAATATGGAACTCAGTAATCCTGTATTACCAGTAAGACCCTTCTGGAGGTACACAAGGATGTTTATGGGAAGTCTTATGGTCCAGTAAGATGGAGCTGTGTTTGCAGGTAAAACATAGGCAACTGAATGCCTCATGGGGCACACACCTTTTTCCATTTTAGACCAATTTTCCAAATGGCACCAATCCTATCTGAGTGAAATGGCAGCAACATGTGGTAGCTTGATCATCAATGACCCTACCATACCAGATGTTCTGTAGAGATACCAAGAGATGGCTCTGGATGGCTTTGATTATGAAATAAATATGTAGGTCAGTCCAAAACAATGTTATGGTCTGATTGTCCTCAGTTAGAAAAGACAACCCAAACAGTGACACTAAAGGGAATGCTTTTCGAAGAGGTTGGCCACAAAACTCACTTTGAGGTGATACCAAAGCTATAAGTAAATAAACTAATTGACTAATTATTGTATTGGAGTGCTATAATCATTGACAACTCTGGAAGAAGTCTTGTACTCTTGCTGTGACAGCAAGATTTAAGTAACATTTAACACACCATGAAATTAGTTAAAATTATAGTGTCATTCCCCATTCTCTCCCAACAGAAATGATATTTTTCCGTGTACCACACGTTTCCAATGCCTTAGGAGGTATTGTTCAGAATATTCTAGATTCCATCTGGTTTTTGATCTAACCATATCCCAGTTACCAGTATACAGGTACAGGTATTTACAGATACAGGTTTCCATGTGTCATTTTTTAAATATCTTCCTTTTACCTCCCATAATTATGACACAGTGTGTTCGTTATCTGTTCTATCAAAACCAATTACAACCAGAAAGCAAATTCACTTTCCATTGTGAAACCTAAGTCTTAGAAAATGATGACAGAAGTCTCATTTTCCAGTGACAACCTGCCGCAATTTAGAATTAGCATAGTGAAAAAGATGTAGTTACAATTAACATGCTTTGTAGAGGACATTCCTACATCCCATTGGATGTTTCAAAACATGGTAGTTCTCAGGATGTTAGTAGGCATATTTGTCTGTATGAAATATTTTAATACAATTAATGAAAAGATACTTGAGAAATAGGTACCAAGGGAGTATTCACTAAAGTCAGAGTGTGGACTGGAAAGAAAAATGTTAGCCACAGATCTACAAGCCGTTTTTCCCCCCTGCTGTGGGATTCTCTTGGAAGGAAAGATCCATCAAAAAACCCTGTAAACATTCTAAAGAAAGATCTCCTGCTATTTAATAGTGGGAGAATTCTTATATATGGAGAACTTCAGCACATGTGTCTGGTCTGTCTAGGATTGCTCATGTTAAACTTGGAAATATATGAATTTATGAGACAGGCTACCTGGAAAACATCACACAAACTATGTAACTACCTGAGTATAAAATGGAGATATTTCATGACAGTGATAGCTCACTTTTATGTAAGCAATGCTTTGTATGCAACACTTAGAGCTCATGTTAAATCTAGATCAGAGCAGATACTAATGTATCACAAAACAACCTGAGAGTGACACTGGCTATCCCAGCTTCTCCATCCTTTCCTTCTCTCATGATTTTCTTTCTCTTTAAAATTATTAGTATGGTTTGATTCTGGGTAAGATCTCTGATCTTTGTGAATCTGATTTGACGACCCAACCCTCTATTTGTTTCACACTGTCCCCCTCAATGTCCGTGATTTACCACTATACTTTGAAATTAGGCTCCAAAGTTTTTCTAGATCCAAATTTTATTCTATCCTCTAGAGCAATATCAAAACTTGCCTGCCTCTTGGTCCAAGTTCTCTAGACCTTCCTCTCAACTCAGAAATTGATCGCTAATTAATATACACTTATATTTTGCTTTATGCTCCCTGGTCAAAGAAACTAATTGAAGTCACATATCTTAACACAGAGCTAGACTGGTGGAATGTGTTGTTTTCTGAGTTCTCTTCAAATGGAAGGAAACTCTTTTTCCCTTTGAACCATCCATGTGACTTTTTGTTTTTTTTTTTTTTGAGATGGAGTCTTGCTCTGTCACCTAGGTTGGAGTGTGCAGTGGCACTATCTCGGCTCACTGCAACCTCCACCTCCTGGGTTCAACCAGTTCTCCTGCCTCAGCCTCCTTAGTAGCTGGGATTACAGGCACATGCCACCACACCCAGCTAATTTTTTTGTATTTTGTTTTTAGTAGAGATGGGGTTTCACCATGTTGGTCAGACTGGTCTCAAACTCCTGACCTCAGGTGATCCGCCTGCCTTGGCTTCCCAGAGTGCTGGGATTACAGGCATGAGCCACTGTGCATAGCCCACGTGACTTTTTACATGTCTCTCTTTACACATTCAGCCTTGAAATAAAATTGCTTGTAAACATGTCTTATTTCTGCAATTAGGACACAAGTATGTGTCACTGTTTTCTAAATCTCCCCCAGTGTTTAGCAGAATATATTTTCTCTAAAAGTACTCATAAATATTTGACAAGTTAAGTGAACAGATAAGGCCTTTTGGCTTTTCTGAAAGGAAGGAAATTGTCATGATAACATTATCAGCATAAATAAATACATTCTACTCCAACATATTTTCTAAGTTCCTACCTTGCAGGGAGAAATGATACCTCTCCTCTTTCACATTTCCTTTATTATGAGGAAAAAGACAAAGGTTTTTGCATTTATTTTTCTTTTCTATGGGGTAGGCAGCAACTGTAAGGAGTTTTTAAAAATATATCCAACAGGTTTCAGAATTTTTTTCTTTTTAACTTTTTTTTCTTACTTTCAGGTTTGAGGAGTACATGTACAGGTTTGTTATACAGGGTAAATTGTGTGTCACAAGGCTTTGGTGTACAGATGATTTCATCACCCAGGTAGTAAGCATAGTAGTTAACAGGTAGTTTTTTGATCTTTACCCTCTCCCACACTCCATTCTCAAATAGGCCCTGGTGTCTGTTGTTTCCCTCTTTGTATTCATATGTATGCAATGCTTATCTTACACTTATAAGTGAGAACATGTGGTATTTGGTTTTCTGTTCCTGTGTTAATGCACTTAGAATAATGGCCTCCAGCTCCATCCATGTTGCTGGAAGGGACATGATCTCACTCTATGACTGTGTAGTATTCTATGCTGTATAATATGTACCACATTTTCCTTATTCAGTCCACTGTTGATAGGCAGTTAAGTTGAGTCCACATGTTCACTACTGTGAATAGTGCTGCCATAAACGTATGAGTGCATGTGTCCTTCTGGTAGAATGATTTATTTTTTTTTGGACATACATCCAGTAACGGGATTGTTGGGTCAAGTGACAACTGTCTTTTAAGTTATTTCAGAAATCTCCAAACTGTTCTCTAGAGTGGCTAAACTAGTTTAGAAAGCATATAAGTGATCCCTTTTCTCCACCACCTTACCAGCATGTTTTCTGACTTTTAAAAAAATAGCCATTCTGACTGGTGTGGGTTGGTATCTCATTTTAGTTTTGATTTGTATTTCTCTAATGATTAGTGATGTCGAACATTATTTTCATATGTTTGTTGGCTGCATGTATGTCTTTTCTTGACAAGTGTCTGTTCATGTCCTTTGCCCATTTATTAATGGGGTTGCTTGGTTTTTGCTTGTCGATTCCTAAATTTACCAGTACCCAAAAATAAGGGAAAAGATGAATTTAGAGAGTTAGAGAAATGAGGAAGCCCATAACATAGTACTGATTTCATGAACCAGTATATGAAGTTTAATGAAAAGTAACTGAAAAGGCAGCAATGAGGAAAACTGCTGCATATAGAAAAGTGTAATGTATTTATTTCTAAAAAATTCACATTGAGGTTCAATGAAGATCAAAATAGTTTTTCTAAAAAATTTATAAATTAGGCCTGTATTGATGTAAGACCAGAATAGTTTATATAATTTACAAAAGATACTCTTGTTAAAAAACAGATCCCAACAAGGTGTAAGTTCTTCTTCTTTTTTTTTTTTATATATATACTTTAAGTTCTGGGGTACATGTGGAGATTGTGCAGGATTGTTACATAGGTATACACATGCCATGGTGGTTTGCTGCTATCGTCCCCCAGTCATCTACATTAGGTATTTCTCCTAATGTTATCCGTCTCCAACACCCCAAATACCCCCACCCCCTGCTATACCTCCCCTAGCTCTTCCACCCCTCGATAGGCCCCAGTCTGTGATATTCCCTTCCCCTGTGTCCATGTGTTCTCGTTGTTTAATACCCACTTAAGAGTAAGAACATGTGGTATATGGTTTTCTGTTCTTGTGTCATTTTGCTGAGAATGATGTTTCCAGCTCCATCCATGTCCCTGCAAAGGACATGAACTCATGTTTTTTGTGTCTGCACAGTAGTCCATGGTGTATATGTGCCACATTTTCTTTATTCAGTCTATCACTGATGGGCATTTGGGTTGGTTCCAAGTCTTTGCTATAGTAAACAGTGCCACAATGAACATACGTTTGCATATGTCTTTATAACAGAACGATTTATAATCATTTGGGTATATAACCAGTAATGGGATTGCTGGATCAAATGGTATTTCTGTTTCTAGATCCTTGAGGAATTGCCACACTGTCTTCCATAATGGTTGAACTAATCTACACTCCTACCAACAGTGTAAAAGCATCCTTATTTCTCCACATCCTCTCCAGCATCTGTTGTCTCCAGATTTTTTGATGATTGCCATTCTAACTGGCGTGAGATGGTATTTCAGTGAGATTTTGATTTTCATTTCTCTAATGACCAGTGATGATGAGCATTTTTTCATATGTTTGTTGGCTGCATAAATGTCTTCTTTTGAAAAGTGTCTGTTCATATCCTTTGCCCACTTTTGGTTGGGGTTGTTTTTTTTCTTGTAAATTTGTTTCCT